>JAJOOS010005415.1:0-23588 GCA_029582725.1 Solanum chiquidenum | reverse complement strand
TCTAGAGACGTGTTGATGACAAACTAAGCTTGTGTATATGTTCATTCCATATGTGAGATTGCATTAGAGCCTAATGGGAATTTCCTATGTAAAGTGTTTCATGACCATGCCCGGTCCGGGGGAAAAGAACCGGATAACCATGTGAGAGGTTTATATCTCACCACCTAGGATGCTTGGGGTGTGATCAACATCAACCTATAAAATGCCTTGTTTTGAGAAGACATGACACCAAAGTTTCATGAGAAGATGTTGAGCATGTTATGATTAGGAGAAGGAAGTTCCTCCTATGAACATGAGATAAGTGCATGTCATGCATATTGAATTAGTAAATGTAGTTCTTACTTCGTGATGTTGCATTGAGTATGCTTGATGTGGAGTGGATGTTCCCTCCTTTGATGTTGTGCCTTATATAGATGTGTTATGATTGTTGGGCTGCTAGTCATGAGTCGTTAATCCCCTAATGTGTTTTAAGTGTCATTCGAGGACGAATGTTCCTAAGGGGGAGATAATGTAACAACCCAAAAATCTAGCGAGACCTAGATAAATGCTTGACTAAAATCTAGTAGGTGAAATTAGAGCTTCATGTGTGAATTTAGAGTTGGAAACTTGTTTAAATGATGAATAATGGCTTTTCAAGTTAGTTTGATGATTTTAGAGGTCAAATGTTAAGAAACGGCCATGACGTCCGGAAACTAGTCATTTAAACTAGTGAGTTGTAAGGGTCTTGTCGTTGAAGTTTTGAGTGTTGTTTGAGGGTGAAAACTTGTAGAAGTGATTCTCACACTTAGAACTACATGTTTAGGGTCCAAACGTACAGGCACGACCCCTCAAGGACCAACCAAGGGGTCCTTGAGGAGGACCCAACCTTGGCCAAAAAGCTGTCAAAAGACAGCAGGACCTACGAGACCCATCTACGGCCAGTAGACTGATCTATGGACCGTAGGTCTAGGTCGTAGGTGGGGAGTTAGCCTTGGCAAGCTTAGCTCCCCAAAAGGGAGACCCCATTACCAAACGACGATCTGCACAGGACGGCCCATAACTCCAGCTACGGTCCGTAGGTGGAGGTTCGTAGGTGCTGCCCAGTTTTCAGTTTTGAGTTTGAAGTTAGGGATCTTAGTTTTAGTTAGTTATTTAATTAAGGGGTTAAGGGAGGTTGGTTAGTTAGTTTATTAACCTACTATAAGTAGTTAATAGATCCCCTAAGCTAAGCCTTCAAAACAAGTCCCCTAAAAATAGTTTTTAATTTTAAGTTAGGAGTGAGGATCAACTTTAAATGATCATATCTCATAGATAAAAACGAATTAGGTGTGCCATTACCTATCCAATTAAAGGTTTATGAGTCCTCTTTCCAACGCCACCAAGTTTTCCCAATTTCGATCTCGCAGTAAAAAGTTATGGCCGAAATAGTAAAGCACTGTCAGTCCCAGGTCCAATCGACGGACCCAAACTACGGATGGTAAATCAAACGACGGTCCGTAGGTTGGGGTCCGTAGATGCTGCCAGTTTGGTGACTTTTAGATTTAAGTTGGGGGTTTGGGAATTAAGTTAGATAATTAATTAAGGGCCTAGGGAGTTAATTAAATGACTTATATATGTTGAATAAGTCCCTAAACTAAGTAATAAACTCACCACAAGTCAAGACCCCAAAACAAAACATAAGTTCCGTTTTCCCTCCCAAAGCCTCCTCTCCAAGAACACCATTGAAGAACCAAGAAGAGATCAATCTAGGGATTGAATATGAAGTCTATTTCATGGGATTTTGAAGGAAATCTACACCTATGGTATGGGCGTTCTTTATTCTTGGTTAGCTATCACCAAGAAGCTCTTTGAAATAGGTTTTCAAAGTTCCCCAACTTCTAGGTTTTCAATCAAATTCGTGGGTCTCTTTCTAAAATTGATTCCATTGATTTATAATGGTTGTTTATGATTATATATGAAGGTTTGTGGATGAATTAATGCAATGTTTATGGTTTTTGCGCAATTCCCCACAAGACCCATGATTCCCCCCTCTTTCTCAAATCTAAACCCTAGTATGCTTTGAATGATGAATGAAAGTTAGGAATTTAGTATGTTTACATGTGATTCATTATTGTATTATGATGTTACCCTATATGATCGATGAATAAGAAGAAACTAGGGTTGAATCTTGAAGAAAACCTTGAAGGGCAAAGGTATGAAGGGTATGCCTCATTATGGGGATTATGCATGAGAATGTGAATTACCTAGATGGCAATGATTCTTCCTCTATTGTGTTATTTTTATGTTCATGACGTGATCCTATACCCTATACACTTACTATGTTATGACATGAAGATGTATGGTATGATATGATATGAACATGCATTGTATGTAATGATATGAACATGTATGTTATGCTATGATATGAACATGTATGTTATGTTATGATTATGATAGTGTTAGTATGAAAGATAATTCTCAGAAACACTATATGACTATGATATAAGGGAACATTCTCGCATGTTCTTGATTCTTAGGACGAAAGGCTTTTCCCACCTAATGAATCCTTGAGCTAATATGATGTAATTTGGGATGAATGGCCTAAGGGCACTCTCCTATGAACAATAAACTTAAGTAAAGGCTTAACGTTACTTAAAAGGAATTGTGCTTAGCACCGAGCGGATATGAATATGAGATGGGTTCCTTCACGTTAGTAATTGGGTTCACATTATGGTGTCTCATGAGATGGGAACCCGTACGCTAGTAGTACAAGGTTTCTAGTAGCAATCTCCATATCCCTTAACTATGTTCTGACATAGGTTTTAGATAGTGGATCCACCTAGATAGTTATTATGTTAGTTCTACCTTGGCAAGTGGAACACTCTCTTTTTGGTGTGGGAGTAGAACACTAGATTCCATGTAGCTCACATGGTCTATGTAGGTTATTGCTAATCTCCCTATGTTTAAAAAATATGAACTAAGAAATGAATATGAATATGAACTCTAACTGGGGCTTCTTGAAGGGTACTACTTAGTATAGGTAAGGGTATGGGACTTTACCTAGAAATTGCACAAGTGGGTTCTTTGAGGAGTTGTTGTGTGAGTCCCTTATGTATGGAAACTTATGAAGTATGAAGTAAATATGACTTCACTTACTATGTATTATGAATATGCATGTGAATTACACTTATGACTTCTTGATAGCTTTGGTTAGTATATGTGGGGGTATGAGACTTCATATGTACATTGCACAAGTGAACTTGTGAAGTGGTTATGAGGGTGGTTTACTTACGATATGAAGTATATGAAAAATGACTAAGATGTATGATATGAATATGTTGCATGAACTATGAATAATGACTTCTCTAGGAGATCTACTTACTATGAGAGGTATTATGGGATGCCACTCCTACATGGCACAAGTAGACTTCTAAAGTAGCCGTGGTGTAGTTCCATTTTATTATGAGGATTCTGAGTAATGCATGCTTTCATTGAATTAGCATTCTGATTGACTTGCCTTGATATGAGCTAGTGTTTATAAATGTCTCTTTATGATATGTATGAACTATGGATAAGACTAATGTATGTTAAATATAAACATGGTGATCCAAAGGTGATACTTAGTGTAGATAGGGTTATGGGGCTTTATCTACACATGGCACAAGTGTAACTTAGGGTTACTTATGTTGTTATGCTATTATGATGTAATGATCTTAATGATTGAACATGCATGGCTAGTATGTCTTGTAATGAGTAATATTGTATTATGACTATGTTTATAGACTATGCTTATGGTTATGTTATTATCCTTTGTGCTTTGATGAACTATATGCGAGTTTCTTGTGACTTGTGATTCTCCAACTCTTTCAAGATGATGTTCAAACTATGCATAAAGCATGGTTTCAACTAAATGTCCCTTTTGAGCATGTTTTAATGGTTTTTATGCATGGCTTCCATACTTAGTACTTTTTGTGCTAACCCCTGCTTCTACATTTTCTACAAAGTGTAGGGTTTGGAGATGTGGTGTCTTGTACATGGAAGATAGGTTTCTATGGATCTTGGAAATGAAGACTTGAGGAGTCCTCATAGTTTGGAGGACAAACCCACCTTGTCAACTTATGTCTTTCCTTTATGTTTTAGATTTATGTAAGGGTCGTGTCCCTAAGTTTGTGTTAAAAGATATTTAAGTCTAATGTTATAGATGGTTTGAGACATAGTGTCATAGACTCTCTCTATAAAGTCTTCGATTGTAAAGAAAAGCTACAAATTTTCCGCTATTTTCATATGATTTAATGTTCATGATATGCTAAGGGCTTGTATAAGACCCCTTCGGGGTCAAGTACACCGTATTACGACTAGGGGGTGGTCTCGTGTCGTGACAGGTAGAGAAGCTTAAGAGTTGACCATGGATAAAGACTATGCTTGGGTGGTATTATGGGATGCTATTCTTGCCTTGCACATGTATGCTTTTGAGGTTACTTGAGAATGGTTCTATTATGGTCTAGATGACTAAGAGTCAATTATGCTTATTATGATAATGACCTATCTTCTATGCTCATTAACTATGTCTTATGTTGACTTATGATTATATGATGCTTATGTTTGAGATTATGCTATTACTATTTTATTATATCTTATGCTTATGTCTTATGTTGACTAACCATTTTGAGATGCTCTTATGTTTTTTTGCTAGCTTTCATACTTGGTACATTTTATACTAACACATACTTCACCTACATTCTAATCAAATGTAAGGTTTCAGAGATTGAGTTCCTGTAACACTCCAAAAAATGGTAGGTTAAGCTAGAGCTTAAACGTAAGGGTAAAGATCATAAAATGACTCCCCGAATGTTAGTTAGTCAACTAAGGCTGAAACGAGGTCTATTTGGGTTAGAGCCAAGAAGAAAGTGCCAAGGCAAAGGGGCCAAGCCAAAGGCCAAGGCTGCTCCTAGCCTAGGCACACTACTTCACCCTTCACGAGGGGGACCACGGATCATGGTCCTCACCACGTCTCGTGAAGGTGGTTCGTGAAGCTTGCTTGGCCATGGAAAAATGGCCACCCTTTGGCATAGCCATTGCCTCAACTTCACGGAAGGGACAACGGCTCGTGCTCTTGACCACGACTCGTGTAGCCCTTCGTGAAGGAGACTTAGGCATGGGGGCTTGGGGGCAAGAGGTAGCCTAGCTACTGCCTCACTCTTCACAAGCCGGACAACGGGTCGTGGTCCACTTCACGGCTTATTAAGGGGCTCGCGAGGATGCCTTAGGCAAAGGAGCCTTGTGGTCCAAAAACATGGCCACTGCCTCACCTTCACAAGTAGGACCACGGGTCGTAGTCCATACTACGGCTCGCGAAGGGTGGCTCGTGGTCACTGACGGGGGCAATTAAATTAGGGTAAATTAAGTCAATTCCTTTTTAGTCCAAATAAAGTGGGGTTGTTTTGGGTATTTTTAGGGGTACTATATAAGTTGTTTTTAAGTCAAAATTCACAAAAACTAAGTCAGTATTCTCAAACACCCAATTGAAATCAAAACTTCCTCCTCTCTTAATATTTCTCTCTCTAAACTCAAGGAAGAACAAATGACCTATTGGAGCTAGGGTTTGTGAATTTCAAAGGTTCTTCCTCAAATTTCTTGGGGATTTATAAACAAGGTATGGATGCTATTGTTCTATGGGTAGTCTCCACCCATAGAGTCCCCTCAAAAGTTGGTTTTCAAGATTCCAATTCCTCCAAACCTAGTCTTTTCAATCTAAGACATGGGACTCCTTCCAAAACGTTTTCAATTGTTTAATTATGGTTGATTTTTGTTGCTTATGATGAATTATGGTGGGATTGATGGAGTATTATTGTTTTATGATGAAAATTCCCCATAGACCCATGTTTCCCCAATATTGATAAATCATGAATTGTTGATGTGGGTTGGTTGATATTATAAGTATGTCAATTGAATATGTTTATGTTAATTAATTTATTGAATCATGAAATTCCTCCTATATTATGTAATAATTATATATGGTTGGGTTTATTGTAATTCAAGAACCTTGAAGGGCAAAGGTATGAGGGTTTGTACCTATTTATAAGAATTATATATGAAACTGTGATTCACTTAGAAAGTGAAGATCCTATGATGATTGTGTAATTGTGGTATTGTAGTAAGATCATTCTCCCCCACCCTTACACATGACTATGTATGATATGCTTTGACTATGTTATTATTGTTGTGTTGAATGAAAGACTATTCTCATGAACACATTATGAATATGATGTCTAAGAAAGGTTTACTTACATCTATGAGCTATTATGACACCATATTGACTTGGGTACTTAGTGCATTATTTCATGAACACAAAATTAAGTAAACACTTAATATGACTTGTAAAGGGAATTATGCTTAGCACCGAGTGGATATGAAAATAAGATGAAAGTTTTTACGTTAGAAAGTCCGGCTTCCCTATCTATGTTATCGCATGAGATGGAAACCTTTTATGTTAGAAAATTCGGGTTTCTAGTAGAAATCTCCTTATCCCATAACTATGTGCTCACATAGGTCTTTAGCTAGTGGATCCACCTAAAATATATTATGTTAGTCCTACCTTAGGCAAGTAGGACACCTCTTTTCGGTGCGGGGGTAAGACACCAGATTCCATGTAGCTCACATGGTCTATGTCGGTTAAGGCCAAATTTCCCTATATAATAAGAATATGAATTATGTTAAGAACATTGACTTTAACTATGATTTATTAAGAGGTACTACTTACTATGAGTGGGGTATGGGACTCCATTTATGCATTGCACAAATGGGCTTTGAGAGGAGTTGTGGTAAGGTTGTTTTATGCTATGAAGACTTATGAGTTATGTATATATGATTGTATGGTTGTTAAGGTTTACTTTACATGCTACAAGTTATGAATATGCATGATTCCTTGTATGTGAGTATTGACTATCAATGAGGTTAATGTATGATATGTATGATGTTGGTGACCCAAAAGTGATACTTGGCATTTGGTGGGGTTATGGGATCTTGCCTTTGCATTGCACTAGTATAGCTTTGGGGTTGCTTATGATATGGTTTGACTTATGTTTCTTCATAAATGTGCATGATGGCTTTTAAACATGATAAATGTATGATTTCAACTAAATGTCCCATTTTAAGCATGTTTTAAGGATTTTTATGCATGGCTTCTATACTTAGTACTTTATGTGCTAACCCATACTTCTACATTTACTATGAGTGTAGGTTCTGGTAGTTTAGACATACTTCTCCTTTCAAGTGAAGCTTGGGTTGACTATTCCCTAAGCTTGGTGAGTCCTCATTGTTCGAGGAAAATATGTTATTCTTTTCTAGCTTCTATTGTACTTTATATTTGTAAGACTTTATTGTAAAGGTCTTTTACCCTAATTGTATTCTCTATTGTACTAGATGGTTATTGTGACAAGGTATATACTCTTATATTCATTATTGAAAAAAAAGGAAGTTGAATTCGATTATAAAAGTTTTAAATTTTCCGCATCATTTCTATGACCTTATGTTTATGATTATGCTAAGGGCTTGTATGAGAATCCCTCGGGATCAAGTACGCCGTGTTGCTCTTAAGGGGTAACCCTGGGTCGTGACAGTTCCTTTGGAGGCTCGGTTTCTAAGAAGCAAGTAGAGTTGAAGAATTTGTGAGTCCTCATAGCTTCGAGGACAAACCCATTATTTCCTTTATGTCATTTCTTTATGTTTTATACTTTGTATGGGCTGCGTCCCAAGAGTTTTATTAAAGAGTTTAATAGATGGTTTGAGACAAAAGTGTAGTAAAGACTCCTGCTTGCTTATGAAAATGTTTTCGATTGTATGGATAAAAGAAGTTTTAAATTTTCCATACTTTTCTATTTTCTTATGTTATGATTATGCTAAGGGCTTGTATGAGACCCCTTCGGGGTCAAGTACGCCATGTTACGTCTAGGGGGTACCCCTAGGTCGTGACAAACTTGGTAATCAGAGAAAAAGGTTTAGAAGGGTTCTAGGATTGTCTCAAACCACGTCTAGTCGATTCTTGTTCATAAATGTGAAGCGCACCACATTTATGAATAGGAGGCTCTTGGATGCTTAGGAAAATATCACTTCTTCATTCTCTAAGTCGTGCCATAGAGTTTGTCTTTAGTAGGCCCTTCTTCTAATCTGTGCCTGTTGATTTTCAGGGTATGGCTAATACAAAGGCAAATTCTAGGAGAGAAGAGGAAGGCAATGTGGATCAAGAGGTTCCTCTACAAGTCCCTCTACAAGCTCCTCCTCAAGCTCCAAATGACCCTCCAATTGAGAATGTCACTATTGCATAGTTTTGGCTTTTATGCAATTGTTAGCTCAAGTCTTGACGACGCAAGACAATAGAGAGGTGGTGGCTCTGGCAAACACAATAAGGGGGATGGGTTCTTCTAGGGTAAGAGAGTTTTTGAGGATGAACCCTATCAAGTTTAGTGGCTCCATGGTGGAGGAGGATCCGAATGGGTTCACAGAAGAGGTTTATAAAGTGTTAGCCACCATCGGGGTGACTTCGATAGAGAAAGCGGAGCTAGCCTCTTACCAATTGAAGGATGTTTCCCAAAAATTTTATGAGCAATGTAAAGATAGTAGGCCGGTAGAAGCGGTTCCTATAAGGTGGGAATAATTTAAGTCGGCATTTCTAGATAGGTTCTTTCCTCGAGAGTTAAGGGAAGCTAAGATGGAAGAGTTTATCAATCTTAAGCAAGGTAACATCAGTGTTAAAGAGTATGCCTTTAAATATACTCTTCTGTCTAAGTATGCTTCATATTTGGTAGCACATCCAAGGGATATGATGAGTAGGTTTGTGACAGGTGTGTCCAAATTAGTGTCAAAAGAATGTTGTACGGCAATGCTCCATGATTATATGGATATCTCACGTCTTATGGTGTATTCTCAACAAAAGGAGGAAAATAAGCTTGATGAGGCAAGATCTAGGGAGAAAAATAGGTCTAGAAAGAAAAATGATAAGTGTTTTCATGATAGGTCTGATGGACATGGTCGTTCTAATAATCGACAAAAGTTCTTCGGACAAGGTTTTTCTAATGCTCCTAAGCATAAGGATGAGAGGGTGTCTACCCCTAGGCCACAAGGGATGAGTAATGAGTCCCTATGGTCCCCTTGGACTACGTGTGGTAGGAGACATGAGGGTAAGTGTTTAGCTGGTAGATATGGTTGCTTTAGTTGGGGTGAGGGTGGCCACATGATGAAAGATTGTCCGAAGGCTAAGGTTACAAAAAGAGAGGGTAAGCAAGTTGCCTCTAGTAGTGGGTATGTGGAGCCTCAAATAAAGAATAGGTTTTATGCTCTCCAATCCAGAGGACATCAAGAGTGATCTCCTCATGTCCCTTCAGGTATGTGTTTTATGCTTTAGTAAATTTTCTGGATTTCTTGTCTTTTGTGACTTGTTATGTTTGACTTGAAGTTGTCTTTAGTATGAATGATGTTTAGAAGATCATGTGTAGGCTTACTCCCAAGAGTGAGATAGTATGCCTATTTAACAAGGTTATTATGTGTTGCAATGATTTCCTTATATGCATATTCATGAAAATGTGTAGGTCTTGTTAGAATGACTTATATGCAGTGTTTTGCCTCATGATTATAGCATTTTTTAGTCAAATTTGCATTTAGGCTCCATGAGTGTATGTTGAGCATGTTATCTAGGAGATTCTAGTTCCTCTTTGAAAATGACTAGATATATATTTGATTGGAGTCAACTCCTTGTGTTGCATTGATTATGTTTAGCTTGGAGTTGAAGTTTTCCTCCTTGGTTGTGTGCATTTTGATGTATTGCATGCATAATGGGATGCTAGTCTAGAGTCGTTTCCTTTAAAAAGTATTTATAAATATCATTCGAGGATGAATGTTCCTAGGGAGGGATATTGTAACACCCCGGAAACTAGTAGGCCCAACTAGAGTCTCAAACTAGGGTTCTAGAGTTTGATGTATAAGGAATAGAGTCGTAGATAAGACTTCCCGTGCATAGAATAAGATTTTATTAAGAATTGAAAAGGCAAGTGCCAAGGTAAGGAGGCAAAGCCTAAGACAAAACCCAAGGCTGCCCAACCTTGGCCATGCACCGCCCAAGGTTCTCAACCATCTTCACGACCAGTGGTCTTGGCCACAGTCCATGAAAGGGCTCGTGATGTCCCCTTAGGATTGTGGGAGTCAAGGCCCTTAGGCCTAGCTAAGTCCACGATCATCACCACAACTCCTGGTCTTGACCACGGATGGTGGGAGGTCTCGTGGTCTTCCCTTGGATTTTAGGAGGCCAAGACCCTAAACTCTAGCCACTGCCCAAGGAACACGGGTAGTACCACGGCTCGTGAGGTCCTCTCGTGGTGCCTGGGAGTGTGCTATCTAAGTGGGGTTAAAATAGTAAATTTCTTTTTAGTTGATTTCAAGTGGGGGTCATTTTATATAAAATTTATATACCTAGATAGACTATTTTAAGTCATTAAACTCCCCAACTAAGTCACTTAGAATTAAAAACCTCAAAACACTCTCCTCTCAAAATATTTCTCTCTTTAGAAAACCCAAGAAAACGAAGAGACAGAGCTTGAAGCTTGGACAAAGAACAACCTTCATTATCGAAAGCTTTTGTTAGGGCTTTCATTAAAGTTATGTTTATCTTATTCATCTTTGGGTTCTTCCACACATAGAGCCCCTTAGAAATCCTCCAATTGTGAAATCAATAACCCAATTCTAGAGAGGGTTCTTCTTACATTGTGGGTAGGGTTTGGGTATGATTCCAATCAAGTGGATAATATGCAATTATGATTGATTTAGCTTTTTTTAGTGATATTATGAAGAATTGATGTAATTTCTATGGTAAACCCTAGTCTAAATTGATGAATGTGATATTTGTGGGTTTATGCCATTAGAGGTCAAATTGAAGGTTCAAAAGTGATCTTCTTAACTCAATGTCATGAGTAGTAATTGTTCAAGGTTAGGAACATATAATCATGAATTGAACTATAATTTATTGAATTTGATGGGTCTTGACTTGTAAAGATGGAATTGAGCCTTCATGATGAATTATGACTAGAATCACCTAGTAATGAAGAATGTGGTTGAAAGTCTTATAATCTAGATATGAATGATGATCGAATGAATTCAAGCTTGAGAATAAGGCTTGTAGTTATCAATGTAAGGGCTTTGGGGGTAAAGCCAATAGTATGTGATCTTGTTGTGTATTGTTTCTCCTTTACACACGTAGGCATGTATATACTAGGATATCCAACGTTCTATCACAAAGAATGATTCTAGGTTGGCTTATAACCTAAAATGAATAAAAGCATGTTAGACTAGAATAGCTTGAAGTTGTGATATATGATCCCTTCATGTGTAGCGTGATTTGGTAAGACAAGACCATTTCATGGTAGCCTAGGATTGAGGATTTATACTCTCAAATGGATAGGTTGAACTGGCATTGTAAAATGCATTTAATGATAGCTTGATTTGGTTAGGCCAAGACCATTTCATGGTAGCTTTAGGATTGAGGACATATACTCTCCTAATCGTAGCTTGGGATTGAAAATCATACTCTCCTAAGGATAGCTTACATTAGCATCTTGGTGTGCTTGTAAGGATAGCTTGACTTTGCATTGTAAGAGGCATGACAAGGGTAGCTTGAGTTAGTAGTACTCATGGTAGCTTAGGATTGAGGATCACTCTCTCCTAAGAATAGCTTGCATAACAACATGGGATGTTTTGCATGGTAGGTAAGATGGGACATTGGTATCCTTATTTAAATAGCTTTGACTTGCATGATAGTATGCCCTCCACGGTAGTTGACTTAGCATAATGTAGACATGTTAGTTAGATTATTAGCTTGGTCTAGCCTAGTAGGGTACTATTCCTTGGTATCCTTGAATTGATGACTTGTGCTCATTGATGTGTGATGTCTTGCTTTGTACTAAGAAGAGAAGTAACTTAAGTGCATAGAGGCAAATATTCAGGAGGGACTAGTCCTGAACTAGTAAGCATTCATGATAGCCTAAAGGAGTACTTAGTGTGGATAGTAGTATGGGATGCTATTCATACATTTTACAAGTATGACTTAAGGCTAGGTATGAAGGGTTCCTTTACATAGTATTGTTTAACTTGGGTTGTTGCTATAGTTTCCTTCCATTATATGTTTGACTAAAGCTGATAGTTCCCTTGTCTACATGAATAAAGTCAATAGTGAGATCAAAGGAGGGTGAATATGACTAGGATGACTTCAAGGTTATGCTTAGTGTGAAGGGTAGTACAGGGTGCCTTTCATGCATTGCATAAGTGTGCCTTAAGGTTACTTAGGAGTATGGTAACCTTATGGTAAAGAAGCTTAAGAGTTTACCATGGATATAGACTATGATTAAGATGACCAAAAAAGGGATACTTGGCTTGGGTGGTATTATTGGATGATATTCTTGCCTTGCACATGCATGCTTTTTAGGTTACGTGGGAATGGTTCTATTATGGTCTATATGACTAAGAGTCAATTATGCTTATTATGATTATGACTTATCACCTATGCTCATTAACTATGTCTTATGTTGACTTATGATTATATGATGCTTATGTTGGAGATTATGCTATGACTATGTTATTATCTCATATGCTTATGTCTTATGTTGACTAACAATTTTGTGATGCTCTTATGTTGTTGTGCTTGCTTTCATACTTTGTACATTTTGTACTAAAACATACTTTGCCTACATTCTAATCAAATGTAGGGTTTCAGAGATTGAGTTCCTTTGGAGGTTAGGTTTCTAAGAAGCAAGAATAGTTGAAGAATTGGTGAGTCCTCATACCTTCGAGGACAAACCCATTATTTCCTTTATCTCATTTCTTTATGTTTTAGACTTTGTATGGGCTGCGTCCCAAGAGTTTTATTCAAGAGTTCAATAGATGTTTTGAGACAAAAGTGTAGTAAAGACTTCCGTTTGCTTATGAAAACATTTTTGATTGTATGGATAAAGGAAGTTTTAAATTTTCCGTACTTTTATATTATCTTATGTTATGATTATGTTAAGGGCTGTATGAGACCCCTTCGAGGTCAAGTATGCCATGTTACGTCTAGGGGGTTACCCCTGGGTCGTGAAAAAAATCATCCATGGAGCCCCTTCAAAACCCCCAATTTCAAAGCTAGAAATCCCAAAAGTTAGGGTTTGACTTCAATCTCATGGATTCCTTTCAAACTCATTTTAATGATTGAATTATGTTTTATTATGCATATATATTGATGATTTTATATGGTTTTATGTTGAATTCACCAAGAATCCATGAATTCCCCTATTTTCCAATTTTGATCTTAAAGTATGGGTATTAATTTATGCAAGTAGAATATAATAGAATTATGCATGTAGTAATTGAATTACTTGAGTTATGATATCATCCATGTCTAATGTAGTAATTCTAAATGTGTTGAGGGATTGTGGTCTATGGTACTTGAAAGGCAAAGTATGAGAATTATCCATGATTATGATATTTATGAAAATGTTTTATGAACACTTTGAGAGTAAAGTGAATATGATTATGATCTAGTTGTTGTGTTGTTGGATGATTATCCTCATATACACACTTATGTATGAATATGATATGATGGGAAAGGTGTTCTCACAATTTGATGATTCTAGGGGTTGAAAGGCTATTCTCACCTATTGAATCTATGAGCTATTGTATGAACTATGTCTGATTGAGTGTCAAGACATTCTTCCATGAATATGAACTTAAGTAAAGATTTAATATGTAATCCATGGGAATTAATGCTTAGCACTGAGTGGATATGAATATTAGATGAAAGCTTATACGATAGTTGAGTCCGGCTTCACAATGAAAACTTTTACACTAGTTGAGTCCGACTTTCCAAACCTTAGTTGAGTTCGGGTTCCCAAAGTATGTATCTCATGATATTTAAACCTTCTACCTTAGTCGAGTTCGAGTTTCTAGTATCAATCTCCATATCCCATAAACTATGCTCCCACATAAGTCTTTGGCTAGTGGATCCTCCTAAGCTAAGAATATGGTTCTACCTTAGGTAAGTAGGACAACCCCTTTTCGGTGTGGGGTAGACACTAGATTCCATGGTAAGCTCACATGGTCTATGTAGGTTAAGGCAAATGTCCCTTAATGATAGTATGAACAAGAATATGAAATATGAACTATAGTTACTAAACAAGCTTTACTTAGTGTGGGTGGGATGGGATCTTTCCCATTAATTGCACAAGTATGCTTTGAGGGTATTTATGGTATGTTCCTTTAATGATATGATGATATATGAGTTGATTATGCTTATGACTTATGCTTTTCAATTATCTTCAAAATGATGCTTTAACTTAGTAAATGACATGCATTCAAATAAAATGTCCCTCTTAGCATGTTTTCATGATTTTATTCATGCTTATCATACTTGGTGCTTTTTTGTACTAACCCATATTTTCCTACATTTTACCCAAGTATAGGGTCCAGTTCTTAAGGTTGTCCCCATTGTGGCTAGAGCTTGGATTTGATCATTCTCGTTGCTTGTTTGGTGAGTCCTCATAATTCGTGGATGGATATTATCATTGTAGTTTCGTTCTTGTATTTTAAGTTTCGGATTATCTTGTTTTGGGTTGTAACCCTATTTTGACTCAAGTATTGTAATAGATGACTAATTCAGACAATTCTAGACTTTCGCTTTCCTTTATGAAAATTTTGGACTTGAAATGCATTTTTACTCTTTATTGTTATATGCTTATGTTATGATATTCTAAGTGGCTTACATGGTGACTTTTAGAGTTCTATGTGCCTTGTTGCATCTAGGGAGTACCATTGGGTTATCACATCAATGGTAGTATTTATCTGAACCTTAGAACTACTAGACTCCGTAGCATTATCACCTTCCGACTGAGAAGAAGTTGTAACAATCGCGAAACTAGTAAGCTAAGCTAGAGCTTGACGTTAGAGTTAGAGCCTTGAAAGTACCTCCCCATACCTTAAAATCAATGTTTTCGTGTTAGAACGTCAAGGCCCAAACCACAAGGACCAACCATGGGTCCTTAAGGAAAAGACCCAAAAGTGACCTAGCAGTGACCCACGATGGCAACCTATGCCCAGTAGGTCCACCCACGCCCCGTAAGTGGCGGTCGTGGATCAAGGCCCTAGAAAATGGGCTTAAAAACCCCAACCCATGGTTCACCAGCACACCACGTAAGTCCATCCATGGACCGTGATTGGGTGGTCGTGGGTGGTCCCTCCATCGAATTCCCATGCCCTGTTAGCAAGAAAAGAAGGAGCTGCTATTGATTGAATCAGGAAGAAGATAACCTCGAGCGGACCTTAGTAGGCCTTTCTACAGTCAAATTACTAATTTAAAGAAATTATTGACAGCTTAAACAATTGATTTCCCTTTATTTGTTATTTCCCGAGTCAGGTGTCTCACACAAAGCCCCACACACATTTTTTTACTTACTCTTTCACTTTCATTTCGCAATCCAGCTCACTCCTGACTATGGTTTGGACCTTTCGCCTGCTTAGAGGTGAATTCGAACCACTGACACAAGGATTTTGCACTCAATTTCCCTGAAGAATCAAATATAAGGTATGGTAGTTCTTTATACATGAGTAGCCTTCACCCATGGAGCCCTTTTCAAAACTCCAATTTCAAAGTAGATATCCTAAAACCTAGGGTTTGACTTCAATCTCATGGATTCCTTTAAAATTTGTTTTAAATGATTTAATTATGTTTGTTTATGGATATATTGATGATTTTATAGTATTATAAGTTGAATTCCTATTGAATCCATGAATTACCCTATTTTCCCAAATTGGATCAAAAAGTGTGGGTGAATTGTAGAAAGAAGAGTATTATGCGATCATGCTTATAGTTATTATAGTAAATGAATTATGTTATCATCCATGTCTAATGTAGTAATTATAGATATGTTGATCTAATGTGATCTATGGTCCTAGAAGGGCAAAACATGAGTTTTAGGTATGTTTATGAGACTTATCTATATGAATTTAGATCACTTTGAGAATAAAGTGAATATGATTATGATCTAATTGTTGTGTTGATTGCATGATTATCCTCATGTATACACTTATGTATGAATATGATATGATGTGAAAGGTTTGTCACATGTAGTTATTCTAAGGTTGGATGACTAGTCTCACCTAATGAATCAATGAGCCTTACTATGAGTATGTTGGATAGAGTGTCAAGACATTCTTCCATAATTATAAACTTAAGTCAAGACCTATTATGAACACAATGAGAATTAATCCTTAGCACCGAGTGGATATGAATATGAGATGCAAGCTTATACGATAGTTGAGTCCAACTTCCCCTTTGAAAGCTTATACACTAGTTGAGTCCGGCTTTCCAATTGGGTTCCTTTTACAGTAGTGGAGTCCGGGTTCCCAAAGTAGGTATCTCCTCAGATGGAAACCTTCTACATTAGTTTAGTCCGGGTTTCTAGAAGCAATCTCCTTATCCCATAAAATATGTGCCCACATAGGTCTTTAGCTAGTGGATCCACCTAAGCTAAGAGTATAGTTCTACCTTAGGCAAGTAGGACAACCCCTTTTCGGTGTGGGGTAGACACCGGATTCCATGATTTATTTCAAATGGTCTATGTCGGTTAAAGCTAATCTCACTATGATAATATGAACAAGAATATGAGTTATTAACTATAGTTATTCAATAAGCTTTCCTTAGTGTGGATAGGATTGTGGGTTCTTATTTATGCATTGCACAAGGATGCTTTGAGGGTATTTATGGTATGTTTCCAATATGGAATGATAATCTATATGTTGAATATGATTATGACTTATGCTTTTGTACTAATTTTCATGATGATTCCTAAATTTGGTATGGGGCATAGTTTTGAACTAAAATGTTCTCTTTTAGCATGTTTTTATGATTTTATGAACGACTACCATACTGATGAGTCCATAATTTGGACTCATTTAGAGCTTCATTTTAATAAAATTAGTGTCCTGAAATGCATATTTTGTCTCAATAACAGATGTAAATTCTTAAGTTTTAAGTATTTAGAGTTTGAGGTAATGTATGGACACTACTTGGCATAAAGGAACAAAATGGCTGAAAAGACGAAGAAACGAAGGCCTGAGGATCGCCTAATGCATTAGGTGAATCGCCGAATGGCCTTAACCTCACCCAAAGTTCTAGTGTACTGAGCCCTGATGGAAAAGATCAAGTGGGCAATGAAAAAGAGTAGTCGGTGCATCGCCGAACAGTTCCACGAAGTAGTACTATATCGCCCAATGATCCAGAACGCGAAGATGCTGAAGGAAACAACTGAAATGCGATGAAGAAGACCAAAGGGCGGATTGCCGAGTGCATCGGTGATCCTAACTAACTACACCGAGTGATCCTTCGCAATACATTTTTTGACAACTATAAATATTAGTTTGAATTTTTATCTTAGTATGCAATTTCAGAGACAACATTTTATTTTTCCAAGTTTTAAAGAAGAAAACATTTTGCTTATCTTTTGAAGATTTGAAGAAATGGGAAGTGGGTGTTGAAGATTCTTTATCTTAGACTCGATTGAAGTGAATATAAATCATACCCAGTTGATGTTACTTCGATTTGGTAGCATTTTCTTTCTTTTTTCTATGTCTAGCTAAAACCCCAATTATTGGGGTGTGATTTTCTGAATATGGGTTAAATTTCCTATTGGATATTGCTTATTGTTAGTCTATTTGTTGTTTAAATGTGATTTCGTTTAGTAGTTGTGTTTGAACTTAATGGGATTGTAGGTGCAAATACTATTTCATCTTAGTGTTTTGGCTTGCTCGACAGAGAGGTTTTAAAACTAAGACTACTAAATCGATAGCTGATGGTTATTGGGTCATCGTGAGTTCAACTCGAGAGGGTGAACCCTAGGCCTTTTCCCACACATTCTGCTCGAGAGAGTGAATGGGCTAAGGTGGAGGTTGTGCTTAAAAGTGGGAACTCGGTGTTCGAGAGAAACCAAGTTGATTCGTGGTAAGTTGCTCAAGAGAGAATTTACCCCCACTAAAGTCTAGCCTAGTTACAAATGTTCAGTAATTGACTATCAATAGACTTTACCCGATTGTGTAGTTTATCCTATATTCCTATCACATTCCAAGAATCCCATCTCCCTAATTCGCATCTTCTTATTTTCACTGATTTTGTTCATTAATTGAATACAAACCCTCCATTGATAATTGACATTCATGTCAACCCCTTAATTTATCATTTTTTTACTCGATAATGTTTTTAGCTATGGTTAACTCTAGCATATTTGCGCTTAACTCTTAATTCTCATAAACCGCTCCCTTGGGACTCGACCCCAACCCATTCAGTTGGGTTATATTACTATTGTACGATTGTAGACACTTGAATTGGAAGTTGTGTCTTGATTACGCAAACATCACATACTTAGTGCATTCTTGTACTAACCCATATTTTCTACTTTTTTCCACAAAGTATAGGTTCTGGTGTTCGAGGTGATCTTGCATCTTGGTAAAAGCTTGGATCGACTATTTTCCTTGCTTGAAATAGATCGTTTGAGATAAAGTATAGACTTCCGCTTATGTTTATAAAAGACATCGATTGTAAAAGTAAAAGTTTTAAATTCTGCACCGTTTTCTATTGTCTTATGTAATGATATTCTATGAGGCTTGTATGAGACTTTTTGAAGTATTGTATGCCGTGTCACATCTAGGGGGTACTCCTGGGTCATGACATCTATATGTCTTGTTACGTCTAGGGGGTACCCTTGGGTCGTGACAGAAGTAGGTGAGGAATGTGTGTCTGCGGACTTTTTTCGGGGAGACATGGTTCTTGAAAAATAAAAAACAAATTACTGAAATGACACACTTTCGGGTATTCATACTTCCCATGTGTAAGTACAACATGATGCCTTGCCTTAAGAATGTCGTCACCCAATCTATCATTGTGAATGTCCACAGAATCGAAATGCAAAAACAGAAAAAAAAAACAGAAACAATTTTTTTTATATACGGCAGCCAAGACGGGCCGTGGTGGGTAACACGGTCCGTGAAGCCCTCGTGAACAAGAGTTAGAGTGATGAAGTTGTGAGTCAATGTACTGGAGTGGATCAGGGATGGCTTCATAGTCCGTGGGGTGAAACACGGTCCGTGATGACCATCCTTAGTCTAACCCGTGCGATCTATCTTTGCTAAGTATGGTTCACGAGTGGTTTCACGACCCGTGGTTGGCCTCACTATCCATGATGCCCATCGTGGACTTACACTTAGCACTTTTCTAGTGATCCTGTCCTCCCAAAATCAGCATATGCCAAATTTCAACCAATTTCATCACACAATCACATCATTACAAAACAGCTTATTACATGAACACCCGAACTCCGAATACTTTACCAAGCACTACAGAAGTTAACACTAAATCCCTAATACTATCATACTCACATGCCAACGATTGCAATCCATCAATTTCAAAAAATTTATCGACAAAATTCACTAGGGCATACATGTTTCCACCGACTTTGAACTCAACTTAACACTAATGCCATCCCTCAACACTAATTTTTTGCAAATATATCATACCCAATTTGAAACAACTCACAACAATTTAAGATAGACAATGATAGTTCATCACATTATCAGGGTAAATTTGAGTAACCTAAGTACTTCTAACTTGCCTATTGATAAGATCAAACTTATAACAAGTTAAAGGATGAACTTACTTCGAATTTGATCACAAACTTCGCCCAAAAAGAGAGAACTAAGGCTGTCACTTCAATTTCTTGAAACTAGCGCACTAGGGTTTGAATCAAGGATTAATATATGATGTTTTAAAGATCTGAAACTGTTTTATGCCTTTAGGAACCGTTATGGAGGATAAAATAGTAGGAAAAGCCGACCCTTGGCGCTTAGGAAGTACATATACGTTTAATTTCATCTTTGTTGAACGTGCGAGCTAGGTCGGGTCATTGGTACTGCTGGGTTGTGGACGACGGACCGTCAAGTTGCCTGTGAAGGGAAACACGGTTCGAAGAGGTGTCCATGAAAAAGACTTTGATAGGAAAACTTACCTGAGGTTCACGAGAGGCTAGATGGTCCATAAAAAGTGTGACGGACCGTGAACCCTTTTGTGAACTAATTTGCAGTAGCTCCCATATGATGTAGGTGCTTGTGACGGGCGGTGAAGTTGCCCATGAAGGGCACCACGACCCGTGGGACTGCCCGTGAAGGCTTCCTGCACCCAGTTCTGCATTTCTTAGTCCAAGTACTTCCTACACACATCAACACCCAGTAACTCTATAAAAACCAAGAAAAATGATAAAATGTAAACTACCTATTACAATTACAATCTTGGATTGCCTACCAAGAAGCACAGAATTTAGCGTCGCGGCGCGACGAAAGTTACATGATTACTCAGACTTCATCAAGCTTACATTCCTCCACTATTTTCACTTCTTCCGGAACACCCAATTATGCCTTGATTCGCTAACCATTGGCCTTGAACCTTTCACCTTTGTAATTCTCAAGCTCAATAGCACCCGACTTGAATACGTGTGTTACCTTAAACGGCCCAGACCATTTGGATCTCAAATTCCTAGGAAACAGACTAAGTCTGCAGTTGACAAGCAACACCAAGTCACCAGGATTGAAGGTCTTTTTTTCAATATGCTTGTCATGATACAAGTTTGTTCTTTCCTTATAAAGTGATGTCCTTTCATAAGCTCTTAGACGGAACTCGTCCATCTCATTGATCTGGTCTAGTCTCAAATTCGTTGTTTCACTCCAACTAAGATTCAACTTCTTTAAAGCCTAGAGTACCTTATGCTCAAGATCAACTGGCAAATGACATGCCTTTCCATACACCAACTGATATGGGGACATACCAATGGGTGACTTGAAAGATGTCTAATGTGACCATAGAGCATCATCCAACTTTCTTGCCCAATCTGTACAGTTGGAATTCACTGTCTTGGCAAAAATAGACTTGATTTCCCTATTTGATACTTCGACTTTGCCATTTGTCTGAGGGTGATAGGGTGTTGCCACCTTGTGTTGCTTAACTCAATATTTAGCTAGAAGTGAATTGAATACTTTGTTGCATAAATAGGACCCTCCATCGCTGATAATGGCTCTAGGTGTACCAAACCGTGAGAAGATGTTCTTCTTCAGGAACCAGTGACACATTTATCATCATTTTTAGGTAGAGCAATTGTGTCCACCCATTTGTACACATAGTCCATTGCCACAAGTATGGACTTTTACCCATAGGAGCTCACAAATGGGCTCATGAAATCAACTCTCCACACATAAAACAACTCCACTTCCATAATGGGTGTCATTTGTTGTTCATGGCATAGAGAGATGGCTCCTTGCCGCTGTCATACATCACAACTCCGCACTATATCCATTGCATCTTGATTTATTGTAGGCCAGTAGTAGCCACTCTGAAGTAGCTTGTGGGCTGTCGGAGCACCTCCATGATGGCCACCAACTAGAGAAGAATGATAGGCCTCTAAAATATGTAACATCTCAACCTCAGCGATGCAGCGCCTAATGATATTTTTGGAACACACCCTGTACAAATAAGGTTCATCCCAAAATACTTACCCACATCATGTCGCAACCTCTTTCTTTGCTGAAATGTCAGGCCCTCTGTCAAGACCTAGGGGTACCTACTAGACGTAACATGGCGTACTTGACCCTGAAGGGGTCTCATACAAGCCCTTAGCATATCATAACATAAGATAATAGAAAAGTACGGAAAATTTAAATCTTCTTTTAAACCATACAATCAATTTTTTTTTTGTAAAGCAAGCAGAAGTCTTTACTACACTTTTGTCTCAAACCATCTAATATAACTCTTAAATAAAACTCTTGGTACGCAGCCCATATAAAAGTCTAAAACATAAAGAAATAACATAAAGGGAAGTAATGGGTTTGTCGTTGAATCTATGAGGACTCACCGATTCTTCAACTCTTCTTTCTCCTTCGAAACCTAGCCTCCAAAGAAGTCAATCTCAGAAACCCTACATTTTATTAGAATGTAGGCAAAGTATGCGTTACTACAAAATGTACCAAGTATGATATCTAGCACAACATCATAAGAGCATCTCAAAATGGTTAGTCAACATAAGACAGAAGCATAAGAGATAATAACATAGTCATAACATAATCTCCAACATAACCATCATAAAATCATAAGTCAACATAAGACATAGTTAATGAGCATAGGAGATAAATCATGTTCATGGCATATTATTTACTTAGACCTTCATAGTAACATTCTTCAACCCTTAGTCTTTCATATTATAAGAGGACTACTTCACAAGCTACCTTAAAGTATACTTGTGCAATGTATGGAAGACATCCCATAATACCATCCAAACAAAGTACCCCTTCTTGGTCATTCTGGGGTATAGTCCACATTCAAAGTCAAGTCATAGGTTATCATATCATGAGAACACTATACTCCTAAGTGACCTTAAACCACACTAATTCAATGCATGGGTGGCATCCCATAATGCCACACACACTAAGCATATCCTTGAAGTCACCTTATTCATACTTACTATTTATTGGTGTCATTCTTGACCTACTGCATATAGACAAGGAACTATCAACTTTAGTCAATCATATCATGGAAGGCAACTATAGCAACAATCCAAGCTAAGCATACATCACATAAAAGAACACTTCATAAGTAGCTTCAAGTCATACTAGTGCCATGTATGGATATAATCCCATACTACCATTAACACTATGTACTTTTTTTGGCTATCACACTCAATGATTACTAGTTATGATTCTAGACTATTAAAGAATAGCACCCTACTAGGCTAGACCTAACTACCTTGAGAAAACACACTATCATGCAAACCAAGCTATACAAGGAAGGGTACAAGTGCCCCAACCTTGCTACCATGGAAACATTCAATATAATGCATGGTACCCTTAGGGGAGTATGAATACTCAACCCTAAGATACCCTTAGGAGAGTATGAATCCACAAATCCTAAGCTACCCTTAGGAGAGTATGATGTCTCAATCCTAAGCTACCATGAAATGGTCTCCACCTAACAAAGTCATGCTACCATGAAGGCATTCTAACAATGCTAGTTCAAGTTACCCTTAGGAGAGTATAGATCCTCAATCCTAGGGTACCAAGCCTACTCTAATTCAAGCTACCATGAAAAACATCGTACAAATGCTAATTCAAGCTAACCTTAGGAGAGTATAATTCCTCAATCCCAAGCTACGTTGAGAACTCCTATCTCATGCTACCTAAACAATCTATACATGAAGGGATTGTAACGACCCGAGAGCACCCCTAGCCGTTACATGCGTATTCGACCTCTCAGAGGTTTTATACAAGCCTTAGCACTCATTCATCGCATAGATCATAAAAATCACTAAGAATTTAAAACTTTTATTCAATAACAACAATACGCAAGCGGAACTACTAAGTCTCTTTAGCCAATCTTAGACAAGAACTTTAAACGTACTAAGGGACACGGCCCTTTACAATGAAATGAAACTTAAGTGTCTATTACAATGACTAAGAAACTTCTAAACATAGTCCTCGAATCTTGAGGACATACCAAAGATTTGGAAGAGTGAAGCAATCCAAGCAACTCCAAA
>JAJOOS010005414.1:0-19779 GCA_029582725.1 Solanum chiquidenum | reverse complement strand
TATGTCTACTCTGGGCTACTAGAAACTTAGCTTGAATACTCCTCACATTATCTTGAGCATCCTTTACTAAATCAACGCCCAAAGGTTTTAAATCTCCAGCCTCAAACCATCATATGGGTGATCTGCATCCCCTCCATAAAGTGCCTCAAATGGTGTCATATTTATGTTGGAGTGATAACTATTATTATAAGAGAACTCACACAAAGGTAAAAACTTATCCCAATGCCCTCCAAAATCAATCACGCATGCCCACAACATGTCTTCTAACACTTGAATAGTCCTGTCTGACTGTCCGCCTGTCTGTGGATGGAAGGCTATACTAAAAGTGAGTTGTGTGCCCAATTCATCATGTAACTTCCTCCAAAACTTGGATGTGAATTGGGTACCACAGTCTGAGATGATATAAAGGGGAACCTTATGCAACCTCACTATCCCTTTCACATACACCTTAGCCAGTTGTTCAGCATTGTAATCTATTCTTACCGGAATAAAATGGGCTGACTCAGTCAATCTGTCAATCACTACCCAGATAGAATCAAACTTCCCCAAAGTCTTGGGAAGACCAACCACAAAATCCATAGCTATTCTCTCCCACTTCCATTCCGAAATTAGCATTCTTTGAAGCAAACCTGCAGGCCTTTGGTGTTCATACTTCACTTGTTGGCAATTTTGACACTTAGCGACAAACTCCGCTATATCCTTCTTCATGCCCGGCCACCAATAAATTCACTTCAAATCTCGGTACATCTTGGTCACACCCGGATGAATGGAGTATCGTGAATCATGGGATTCTGTCAACAATTTCTGAATCAAGTCATCAACTCGAGGAACACAAATCCTCCCTTTAAAACTGAGCACACCTTCCATATCACGAGTGGTCTCTTGTGCCTTACCAATCGCAGTCCTCAAATTATTTGGCCTTGATCTCTTCAATGAAAGTGACCCTCACTTCAATACTAGCTAACACCCCACCTCTTTCTGAGATGCCCAATTGCATGCATTTAGACTCCAAGGCCTGGATTTCCTTAGCCAAGGGTCGCTTGGATACACTCAAGCAAGCTAAACTATCCATACTCACCGCTTTTCAACTCAAAGCGTCTACCACCAAATTAGCCTTGCCCGGATGGTATTGAATGGTCACATCATAATTCTTGAGTAACTCCATCCACCTTCTTTGTCTCAAATTCAGATCCTTTTGAGTGAACACATGTTGCAAACTATGATGATCAGTAAACACCTCTCACTTAACACCATAAGCCAACTCCAAATCACGTGTTGGATAATTTCTCTCATGCACCTTCACTTGACGCGATGCATAAGCTATAACATTTTAT
Source organism: Solanum chiquidenum (assembly GCA_029582725.1). Lineage (NCBI taxonomy): Eukaryota > Viridiplantae > Streptophyta > Magnoliopsida > Solanales > Solanaceae > Solanum > Solanum chiquidenum. Next base: position 18,445 of record JAJOOS010005414.1, on the reverse strand, counting down.
CCTGCATCAACACAACACCCAAACCTGAATGTGAAGCATCACAATAAATAATAAACTCTTTACCCTCAACTGGTAATGCTAGAATAGGTGCGGTGGTCAAAAGAGTCTTGAGCTTTTGGAATCTCTCCTTACATTTTTCAGTCCATTCAAATGGTATCTTCTTTTTGGTCAAATTTGCCATGTGAGTGGCAATAGAAGCAAAGTTCTTCACAAATCAATGATAGTAGCTAGTGAGCCCTACAAAACTCCTAACTTCCGTCACAGAGCTAGGCCGAACCCAATTCTTAACCGCCTCAATCTTTTGGGGATCTACCATTACCCTTTATTTTGAAACTACATGCCCAAAAAATGCAACCAAAATTCACACTTAGAGAATTTTGCATATAACTTTTGTTTCCCAAGAACACCCAGAACAATATGAAGATGGTCGGCATGCTCTTCCTCACTTTTCGAATAGACCAAAATGTCATCAATGAAGACTATAACAAACAAATCAAGAAATGGTTTGAACATATCATTCATCAAACTCATGAAAGTTGCAGGCGTATTAGTCAACCCAAACGACATAACTAGGAACTCATAGTTCCTATAATGGGTTCTAAACGCCGTCTTGGGCACATCCTCAGGCCTAATTTTTAACTGATGGTAGCCAGACCTTAGATCAATCTTAGAAAGGACTGATACACCTTGCAATTGGTCAAAAAGATCATCTATTTTAGGCAATGGGTACTTGTTTCGAATGGTGACCCTATTCAGCTGCTGATAATCTATACACATCCTCATATTATCATCCTTTTTCTTAACAAACAAAATTGGGGCACCCCACGGGGAAGCACTAGGACGAATGAATCCTTTATTAAGAAGTTCTTGGATTTGAGCCTTAAGCTCTCTTAATTCTGCCAGAGCCATGCGATATGGAGAGATGGAAATGGGACGAGTACCAGGTTCTAAATCAATGCAGAAATTTATATCTCTATTCGGAGGCATATCAAGTAAATCATTAGGAAATGCTACTTTAAATTCTGACACCACAGGAATAAACTCAATTGATGGAGACTCAACCTCAATATTCCGAATATGAGCCAAATAAGCCAAACAACCCTGCCCTACCAGTTTCCTAGCCTGAATGAAGGATATGATCTTAGCTTGCTTAGGCTTGTACACCCCTTCCCACTCTAACTTTTCCCTTCTCAGAATTTCTATAGTTACAGACTTAGCATTACAATTAAGCACAACATAATAGGGGACAACCAAGTCATGTCTAAGATTATATCAAAGTCAGCCATATCCAAAATCACCAAATCAGCCTAAGTCTGAAAACCCATAAATAAAATAGGACAAGCACGATAGACATGTGTGACTATGACAGACTTTCCAACTGGGGTAGAAATATGGATAGGGGCATCAAGTATATCATAAATCATATCAAACTCTGAGGCAAATCGCATGGATACATAAGAATAAGTAGAACCAGGATCAAATAACATATTAGCCATCCGGTCACAGACAAGAATAGTACATATGATCACTGCGTCAGACGCCTCTGCCTCGCTCTTGCCCGGAAAGGTATAACACTGCACCCTATTATCTTGAAGGGCGACTTCCCTATACCTCTGCCTGCATTACTGTTTCCCCTACCTCCCCGGCCTCACTGATTTCCTCCTCTCCCACCTTATGGATGCCCTCGACCATTATTACTATTTCCCACGGGTACCACTGCTCTAGACTGTTGTTGCGTGGAATCCAACATGTGTGGGTGGGGACAATCTCTCCTCATATGCCCAGGTTCTCCATAGTTGTAACAAGTACGATCAAAAGATGGTATGCTGCCCGCCGAAGGTGCGGCTCCCTGGTTATCCTGAATCAAATTATGATGTGGAGTTCTCGAGTAATTACATGTAGAGGCGGGCATAGAGGACTGAATTAGCTTGACTGCAAGTGTTGGCCTTCCTGACCCCTTGGAGTAAGAACCTTGAAAGTTACCCGAGTTCTTGGCCCATTTAGCCAATGCCTTAGCCTGACTGTCTCGCCTCACCCCTTCCACTTTCTTTACAAAGTCTGTTACCTCATTAAAGCTTTTCCCTGCAGAAGTCATACGAACAGATAATACCTGCAACTTAGAATTTAGTCCCTTAATAAATAAACGGATCCTCTCTTCCTCAGTAGTCACCAATTGAGTAGCATATCTAGACAAGGCATTGAACTTAGCCTCATAAGCAGCCACAAACATACCACCTTGTTCCAAAGCCATGAAGTCATCCTTCTTCCGATCCCTCAAAGTCCGAGGCACATACTTCTCTAAGAACAAAGCATGGAACTGGGTCCAAGTAAGTGGAGGTAAAACTAAAGATCTGCATTCTACATAAGCTCTCCACCACTGCTTAGCCTCACCTTGAAGCTGAAAAGTCACGAACTCAACCCCATGTTGATGGACAATTCCCAACTTATGAAGCCTCTCATAGCAAGCTAAGATGAACTCATAAGCATCCTCACTATCAGAGCCATGGAACACAGGTGGTTTCAACCTCAAGAACTTAGTCAACATCTCATGCTCATTACCAGTCATAACTGGACCCAACAAAGGACGAAAAAAAACATCATTACCTCCAGTTCCACCCATCTTGGGGATAGTGATAGCAATAGGAGGATTGACGGGAGCTTGAGTTGCTTGAACAGAGGGAAGCACTCCAGGACCAACCAATCCTTTCTAGAACGACATAATCTTTTGAGCTAACACTGGGTCTAAAGGAGGAATACTTGTAGTCTGCACCTCTTCCTATTGTCCAACATTCTCCATATTCTCAGCTTCTATGTTCTCCTCTACCTCTTCATAGTGCGCAGGAGGGGCCTCATTTCTGGGAGCATCTCCAACTGGTGCTCCATCCCTAGTAGGTGCCACCCCTCCTCTGCCTCTACCCCTAGCTCTTCATCTACCCCTGCCTTGACTGCGACCTCTCGTTGCAGATTCCTCAGCTGGAGCATTGACGAGAGCTACGGGCCGGACGCCGTTGAACCTAATATTAACCATTTGCGGATAGAAGAGTGAATGAGGTTAGATACCAATTTGAATCGCCAGATACCAGTTAGAATCAAGTCATAGCACGAAAGGAGACAAGATAAAATAGAGAGATTTCCTAAAGTCCTATAGCCTCTCAAAGAAAAGTACAGACATCTCTATACAGTTCTGCAAGACTCTACTAGACTCATTTTGGTACATCGAGATCAACGAACCTAGGCTCTGATACTAACTTTGTAACAACCCAGACCGTCATGATTGGCACCCACACTAACCCTCCTGTGGGAGAACCATTAAAACTAACTAGCTAACAAAAGAACCTAACAAACTAAGGCATTTGAAGTTACGGAAGCAAGTTTCAATGCTAAGGAAAAAAATAGGGAGTACCCATAAACTCCAACAAAAGTCTAATCAAAACAATCTAACATTGCGAAAGTAATGCCTAGAACTTGAAAGTCAATGTACCAAAACATATATAGTTCAACAAGTCTAAAAAAGAAGGGGCACAACCCCAAACTAAACGTAAGACTAACTAAAGTACTAGTGTATGAAATATGTACATAGACTGAAAGAGAACTCATGGCTTTTAGGAAGAGCTGGCTCACCCTTGAATTCAAATGATCATTGATCTTCTAAGCGAGATATGTCAATAGCCGCCAAAAGATGTCCTGTACTCAACAAAGAAAGAGCAAGTGCAGTATAAGTACACAATCACAGTGTACTGGTAGGATCACGCGGCTATCCCACTAAGTGCAACATACATTATAACAATATAACAACATGCATATACTGAATATATACAATATGAACAACACTCAAGACCAATGGAGCATTTCACAAGTCTCAATTATACAGTTATGTCAAGTCAATAGTCCTCTCATGGAATTCAAACCCAAACTGTTAGCATACCGGAACGTGGTACCCGATCCAATGATTATGACGGGACGTGGCAACCGATCCAAGTTAATGTGTCGGAACGCAACACCCGATCCATTCAACAAGCCACAATCACAATCACAAAGTACTTTCTTATAGTCATACAATCAAGTCATGATTCATGGCATTCATCATTCATCTATCCTCATTTACAATTAATGTGATCAATAATGCAACATTCGCATACATACATGTATCATAATGAAGCAAGAACAAGCATACATCACACAATCATAGATTCACACAACCATCACCTACCTCGAAACAAGCTTGAATCCCCTAAGAAACTTATTTCTTCCCTTTCTGGATTCGTTTTGCTTGTTCTTGGTCTACAAACGATCATATAACACGGGAATCAATAAACAATAACTAATTACCCGAATTACTAACAATTCTATCAACCCTAGATCATACCCATGATCCCCATACCCAGATTAAGGCTTTCTCCACCATAATTTCCATATCAAAACCCTTCCCCAATGATAATTATCCATTAGATTACGTTTTACGGATTGAAAAATAGATTCGAGGAGTTAAAATATTACCTTTAGCCTCAAGAATAGTGAAAAACTGTCAAGAAAACCCCTGGGTTTTTTTCTTAGTTCTCAAGTTCAAAAATTGCAGAATAAAATAATTTTGGGGTTTATTTCCGACTTTAAATCGTGACTGTCCCGCCACAACGGTACTCACCCAGCTACAGCGGCCCCGCCCTAGCAGGAATAATCCCGCCTTAGCGGTTTGCACGGGACCAGTGAGTCGATTTAAGAATTCCAACTCCCATTTCACAACACACCTTCATCCCATGACACTTAGATAATATCCGTTCATGCTAAGATCAATTTCGGGAGTTCTACTCACCCGAATTCAATTTCGTAAAGTCATACAGGTTCCTTAAAGTTTTAGCTATCCACTCATGTGATCAAATTCAAAATTGGATCACCAATTATTATCAGATTTCCCTAGACTTTAATGACTCCGATTTCGTCCAAATATGGAATAGGTTGGAAAATCTCCAAATATTATGAAAAAGTTTTGCGGCCCAAAATTTTTCTCCGTTGGATTTTCTAAAACGACGGGAATAGGTCGTTACAATACCTTGATTTATGGACTATCAATCCAAAACATCACTTTTCTAAGTGAAACAAAATGTACTTGAATTATGCATTTTACTTGGCCAATTATTTATTTGTCCACATTATATGACATATTTGAATTTAAGATCCTCGTCACGATCTATATCATGAAGCGCTTCTTCATGTTAAATATACCATCGACAGTTATTTGATATCGATTCCAATATGATATAACTTATTGAGATCTCTTCATTTTTCATCATTTTTTAGGTACCTGAACCTTTTCCAAGATGTTATGAAGTGTTATGTCGTGGTGCTCTTTTATAGCACTTGCCTCATTATCATGACTATATTGATCATTTGCTCGTCTCTTTCTTCAAGGAATTTTATATTTGGAACTGATTGGTCTATTACGCTTCAGGCGTATCATAGATATTGTCCTTTAAGGACTTCTCATTGGAGCATTTGCAGCTGAATTATAACATAGGATCAGTAAATTCATCTGGCAATAGATTTGCAACATTATGCAAATGAATTATCACTTGAACTTCAAGTTCACATTTTCTTTTAACGAGGATCTAGATAATTCATAATTAACCTCATATATAATTTTCAGTTATCAATCATCTCTCCCTCTAATGTTAGAAAATCTAACATTCATCCCAACATCATTTGTGAATTTATCTTTGTGCGTGGTGGAACAATTAAATCATAACCGCACATTCAACATTTTAGATGAAAATCATTTGGTTCCTGACCCTGAACCAATTTTGATAGGGGGACCTTTGTTGGCTTGATACGTATAAGCGTTGCTACATGTTAAATAAATTCATATTATACCAAATTTCTTTTTGAGAGATTTGTTCTCATAATTAATGGTTTAGCTATAATTGGAGGCATATAATTTCTGCTAAACCAACCACTATTATCAATATAATTTCATAGTTTGGAACTGTGCTCTTAGTTTAACAATCGAGCAAACAACCTTACAAACACCAATTTGTAAGTTGACGACAAATTAAAACACATGTGACCATCGCATAGATGCATCTATCATATAGTTTCAAATGATCCACATGACAGGTGAATGGACCCATATTCACCTTTTATATGTTCCAAAAATCTCAAAGAGTACAATCTCAACCTTAGCTAGTATAATGATACAATGATCAAATTATCAGAGAACAAGCAACACAAGAGAATTCTTGAAGAATATTTAATTTCTTCAGTATATAACTATGTGAATTCTCAATTATTTTTGCATCTTATTTTAATCAAAATGACCAAACGATCATGCCAACTGATCTTTATTTTAGTACACTTACAATTTACTTTTGCATGTGATTTCAGCATGTCCATGTTTGTGTGCAATAAACAAGAGGAAAAAATGGGTAATCTTTTACATATATATTTATAGCCCGCTTCGATTGTAGTAATCTGAAGATATTAAATCCTTTCATTATTTAGAGTCTCAATATTTCTTTTCATTGCATCCGAAACTTAAAAAGTTTCTTTTGAGACTTACTACAACCCCAATATTATTCCTCTGATAATACCATAACTCGTTAGAGCGTGCAATTAATTTTGTGTACTATCACATATTTCATGACACCATCCATATGGTGAGCATCTCCTTCAAGGAGAAAATTATATTATTATTGTCATGGTCAAAATTATTACGAGCAAGACATGTTTCTTGCTTTACTTTTGTTGTACCATAGGTACACAACCAATGACAAATTTATATTGCCACACACTAATATTATTTTGGTCATGACCGCAACATTTATAGGCAAGAATTTTTTTTTTCTTTTGCCCTTTCGGTAGTTCACAATAAACATACCATAATATTTATGACGTATAAACATACACGATCATTGGTCAATCTTGCCAAATAAAATTTATTTATTTCTCTCAAACCTCCCGTAGAGGTGAGTTGTGACATATTTTCAACCATACGTGAATATGTTCTTCTTCATATTTTGACACATTCACTTTAAAGAATGGGCAAACATTCATGATGCTTATTACAAGTCACAATCTCTTCATGAGTTGGCCATAATCATTTATACATGTCATACCTTTGTATTTGGCATATTTACATGATCCACTTCAACATCACTTTGAAAGATAAAGTGCACCACCACTTTATATTCTTTTATTTTGATGGAGGATTTATAAAACTTATCAAATAAGGTCACATGACAACCGCGTGTCCAATGACCTTTCATACCGTTTTGATGATAAAATTATTTTCACAGTTTGAAGGACTATTTCAAGAACTCATATTATTCTTTCTTTTATAATTACCACAATGATGACTATTATAATTCTGTCCCTCCACGCTCTTATTCATACATTCAATCATTTGTTGTCTTTCAGACTTATTATTCATTGCTACCACATTCATATGATAGAATGGAGCAAATCAACTGGCGAATTTCAAAGTTATCATACATTGCTACCACATTCTTTTCAAGGAATGGAGAAAATTCAATGGGATGAATTTCGAGGTTTCTCATCAAAATATATTATTTTTCCTTAGTCATCATTTTATCATCACTATGGTGCATTGAGACTCAAACTCAATGTCTTATCCATATAAGGCGTGTTAGGCCATAATTCTATGTGACTCGAACTCAATACATTATCATCATGGTGCATCAAAACTCAAATTGATGTCTTACCCTCATGGTGCGATAGAACATTAATCTACCGTCTTATCCTCAATCATTTTTTATTATGTGCATCCGGACTTTAACCTGATTTCTTACCCTTTTAGTGCGATGTGACTTGAATCCATCGTCTTACCCTTCAACCAATGACATGAGCCTTTAAAATTATTATCATTTTATTGTTACAAATAAATAAGTGAATTAAATTTCAACAAGACATGAAAGAAAATTATTCTTGAATTTCACAAGTTTGTCCCCTCCACCATTTGTCACATGAGTATAGGTGTATCTAATCTTGCATAGTGATATTTCCTTATCGGTGATTCATCTGCAAGATTAAATTAACTTATTGAATAAAGTAAAACTTAATATGTAAATAAAATATACCTTTTTACTACATTATCTTAATAAAGCAACACATATAGCACATGTCCAGATTTGGATTAACATCATATTTGTTGATTTCCTTTTTCTTTGTTTTGTTGGATAAACTTGACCAGCAACTATTTACTCGTCCTTTTGATCATCACCATCAAATCGCGTATAAAATTCAACTTGGATGACATGGTGAACAAAATTGAAACTAGAGACAATTCGTGTTGATAACGTGTTATAAAATTAAGCTTAAAGCAATATAAGTATAAAGAGAAGAAGACAAGAGAAGTAGATGTAGGAGAAGACTTTTCTTCTTATTCAAGTGTGTCTTCCAAAGGGTGAGTGATAGCTCTATTTATAGTGTTGAGATATCACTCCCAAAGGTCATCAAATTAGTAGATACATGCTTATCCCTTAATATTCTTATCACCTTGGAAGCACCCATACATGAATTGAATTAATTCTTGGATAGATCTAATGGATAATCCACACAATACAATGGATTTATAACACTTGTGAGTTTTTAATAATCAAATTCATATTTTTAGTTGACATATTGACATTCTAATATATAATTAAAATATAACATTTACCTACAAAATAAACAACAACACACTCGCTAGGCTTACAAAGCGAGGTTTGAGAAAGAGAGTGTACACAAATTTGACCTCTATCTCAGAAGTAGAATGATTGTTTTCTATAAACCTTCAACTCAAGATTAAAATAGTCTAAAATAATGCAGATTATGAAAATAACCTATAGTAGAAGAATAATACTACAACAAAATAATACTATAATCAAACTACATAAAACAACATATAATAACAAAATGGAAGAACAAGAAATAAGAGTAATACTATCATGACTACTAGAATGAACTACAAGTCAATACATTCCTCAGTATGGACACCTTCCTACCTACTACCCTTCTACTCTAATCTGCATTCTCTACATTTTTTTATCTAAAGTCATGTCCTTGGTGAGCTGCAACGGTGTCATATCATGTATAATTACCTCTCCCCAACACTTTTTGGTCTACCTCTGCCTCTCATGAATCCACTCATAGCTAACCTCTCACACCTTTGCACTAAGGCATCCATATCTCTCTTTATGACATGGATGAACCCTATCAACTTTTGCTTCCCACATCTTGTCTTCTATCGAAGTTACTCCCACCTTATCCTAGGTTTTAATTCTATTTCTTATAGTATATCTACACATCCATTGTAGCATCCTCATCTCCTCATATGAAATTTCTTGGTCGGCCAACACTCGCCCCATGTAATGAAACTGATTTAACCACGACTTTGTGTAATTGACCCTTAAATTTTGATGACACCTTCTTATCAAACAAATTTCTTGATGTGAGCCTCCATTTCATCCACCTTGCACTAGTACGGTGGGTGACATCCTTGTCAATCTCTTCATTTCTGTAGATAAGAGATCCAAGATACTTGAAACTATCTCTCTTTTGATTGACTTGTGTATCAAGCCTTACTTCCACGCCAGCCTCATGCACCACATCACTTAACTTGTGCTCCAAATATTTTGTATTGATCTTGCTCAACTTGAAACCTTTAAACACTAAGGTTTGTCTCCAAACCTCCAATGCAACTTAATTATATTAGGGTTAACATACACCTAGAAAATAAAATATAAAAATATAAATGATCTTGGTTACAGAATTTTAGAATAATAAAACATAAGATAAAGAATATTATGTACTCTCAATCCAAAAAAAGTAAATTTAAGAGAAAATTTCACAAATAACTAACATTAGGTCAAAACTAGGTCTGCCTAGCTACACTTTTATTAATAAGAATTCATAGTTACAGTTATAGCTTGCCATCAAACCTTACTGTGTAGGACTACACTAGACATGTTATTGTTATTAGTACAATATTTGAGATGCATTTCGAAATACAAGCCTGAAGATTCTAACCTTACATGTGAATTCTTAAATACAAACTCTAAAATTGATCAAAATTGCCCTTTTCTTTTTCATCCACAGTGATACAAGTGGTTTAGATTTCAATGAAACTTCGATTTGCCGATTTCAATGATACATAAATCTTCTTCAATTATTCGTAACTGTCTTTGTATATGTATTCATCAATTTCATTGATGCATAAAAAAATATCTATATACAATTTGATCAATATATATTATTTTGTTTGTTATTGCTGATCAATGTAGATATGATATTTGGTCTTTTATAAAAAAAAGTATACAATAATGACATGTATAACTGTTCTAATCAAACATTCATAGATATGGAACACAGTGTACCAATAGCTTCTTCAATGCATATGTATGAATATTATATAAATATTGATGATGAATACACAATATAAATATTCAAATACATTCATACAACGTATAACAAGAAATTAGATACACTTGAATACATTGATACAAGAAGCGAAAACACTCAAATGCATTGATATAATGTATAACAAGAGACACATATTGTTGAATACAACGACATAAGAAGAAAAAATATTTAATACATTGAAACAATTTATAACAAGAAATAAATACACTTAAATATATTAACACAAATGTATAACAAGAAATAGTACACTTGAATACATTGATATAATAACAAGATACAATTGAATATTACTCAAACTCACTTTCTAAATGAAATAAAAATTAATAGTTGAATATACTGTTAGCAGTGACAGAATCTAAATTTTCACTAAAAGGGTTCAAAATTTGAAGAAATAAACACACAAACTAGCCGAAAGAGGTTGAATATCTACTTTTCATACATGAAAAATAATTTAATCATGAACAAATATTATATTTTTTTGTCAGAGGGGGTTTAGATGAAACCCAAAGCTAGCTCCGGCCCCGAGTATCAACAGCATCTCCAAATACATACATACATGGGTTTTAAAGGTGTGAACAGAAAATGAAGGGTTGTGACTCTCCTGAAGAGTTGTGACTATGCCAAAGGGTTGTGACCTTTATGAAAGGTTGTGTCCTTTCTAAAGGGTTGTGACCGTTTGAAAGGTTATGCCTTTTCCAAAGTGTTATGACCTTTCTGAAAGGTTGTCTTCTTTCTGAAAGGTTGTCTTCTTTCCAAAGGGTTGTGACCTTTACCCTTTGTTGGCTATAAATAGAGAGTTTTTCTCTCATTTTTCTGCATCGAATTCTTTCCTTCTTTTGCATACATTTCTTACAGAATAAAATCGATCGATCGTATCTCTGTGTGTGATTCGTTGCTGTCATTTTGAGTTCGTTGAAATTATCGAAGTTTAAGGTACCGCTACTTCTTTAATGGTTAATCCGTTTTTATCTTGGGAAGAATTAATATGCAACCTCGGGTACTTGAGGGGATTAAATTCTTAAGGACACATAGTGGGTTCTGTGGACTCGAATAGTTCTTTGTATTTTTCTTTTCATCTTTTATTATTTCTGGTTTGCTAATCTGAATACATGAGATAACAAGCTTAAGAAATTTACTATGTTCGAGTATATTTTTTGTAGTAAGTTTTCCTTGGATGGGTAAGATTATTTTTATTTTCTTCCCAAGTGCATTCAAGCATTGCACCCCTTCAGTTTTCTTTTCAATGAAATAAGTTATTTTGTGCATAAAGGCTAAGATGAGCACTTTAATTTTTTCCCTATATTCTTGGTTTTATATAACTATGAGAAGAAGTAAATGAACAAATGTTTGTCTCCTAGAGTTTAGTTTCTTGTTGAAATTAAATGTCTTCTTGAGGAAAATAGGAATATGATGGAAACTGAGAAAAGGAAAAAAAATAGCAAGAAAAGTAACTTGCATGGAATCATTGCTGATAGATAGAATATGATTCAATGAGAGTAAAAATCAGGTACTATCTTTATTTCCCTTGATTATTACTTTCTTTTTCTATCCTTTATAAGTTGTGAAATTTATTTCATAAATGTTAGGATAGATGGTCATTATGTGATGATCTCAGAATATATCTTTATTATTATTAATATGTATTTTGTTTAGAGGAGGAATAAAAAAACTTTTGTAGTTTTCTACTCCATGTGAAATTTGATTGTGTTTGACTTTTGGAGACTAAAATCTTCTGATTTTTTTTAGTCCTTTGGTTTGAAGAATATAAGAACTTCACAAACACATCAGATTGTGCATTGGTTTGAAAAATATAGAAACTTCACCAATTTGTTAAATACTCTATTTGAATGAATATTCTGACTTGAAGAGTAAACGTCAGGAATATTAAGGCTAAATGATTTGAAAAAGATAAAATCTTCATCGTTAGCTAGAAACAGTGTTGTATTTGAGGTTTCTGGAGATTAAAACATTTTTGGTTTACTACTCTGTCTGAATGTGAAACTGATTCGAAGAATCTAAAAACTTCATCAGAATTCAAGGTTCATTCGGTTAACGATTAGAAGAATATAACAACTTCATCGTTAAACTAGAAACAAGTTGTATAAATATTAAATTTTTATTGTTAGTATTCTAAATACTAAGTGGTTTGTCTAGTTGTGACAGAAATGGAAAAAAAATACTAGTGACATAAAATTAGTGATTTTTGTGCTTGCAATGGGTGTTGATATGGATTAAATCTCCAAAAGAAGGCTTCGTGTTGCCAATGTGTATTTTGATCGTATGCAATATGAAAGCATAGAAAAAATATGTGGAAAATAATTTCAAATACTTGAAAAATATTTTTGAGAACATATTTAAAATGTGGGGGGTTCTTTACTTGTGATAAAGACAAAATTAGACTTACCATCTAATATAAATTTCAAAGTACAAGATATATGAAATTTAATGACATTCTTGTATTATGTTAGACCCACAAAATTGTTGGAGTATATTTGATATTGTGGTCGTTGAGTCTCTCTTTACTAGTATATGATATGACTAGTATAAAACCACAAAATTATATTACTCGTTCAAAAGAATTGTATTCTTTGATGAAAAGGTTGCACTTAAAATATTGTGATTTTTCATGAAAAGATATGTCTATTAATTTATTTTTATTTTTGTATAGACATGAACATTGATGAAAAGTGATCTATTATGTTGGTGTTGTAAAACAAATATTTGGGTCATATTGCCCTTATTGGACCGATGAGACTATGCTCATGGGTAATTCTATAACAAATTGAATGTTATGGAAAGGTCCTTCTGAAAAGGCTATATGGCAAGGTGTTGACTCTAAAACAATGTCGAGAAAGTTATAAAAAGTAAAGAACAAAATATTTGTGGAAAAAAGGTTACCTCACAGAAGGTCTTTTCAAACTTAGTATTTATGTTTGTTCTTACTTGCTTGAATCAAATTATTTGTGACATAAATGCTTAGGACATGTCAATTACAAAACCTTGCAAAAATGGATCAACTTAGAAGTTTTGCCTAACTTCTAGTACAATAAATCAAAATATCAAGTATGTGTTGTTGAAAGGAATTTTAATACCTTAGAATTGATTTACACTGACATTTGTGATATGAAGTCAACACCATCTCGTGGTGGGAAAAAGTGTTTCATAAATTTTATTGACAATTACACTAGATATTTTTATGTTTATTTGTTGAATGGTAATGATGAAGCAATAGAAACATATAGGCAATATAAAACTGAAGTTGAAAATCAGATGAATAAAAAGATTGTCATGATTAGAAGTGGTAGATGTGGAGAATATGAATCTTCTTTTGCAGGAATATATTTGGAAAATGGAATCATCCATCAAATTACTGCACATTCTCACCTCAATCTAATGAAATTGTTGACAGGAAAAAACCAAACTTTGAAGGAAATGTTGAATGTCCTATTTATAAGTTCAGGTTTACCACAAAATTTGTGGGGGGTGCTATCATTATAGAAAAAGAGAACAACAAAAAGTTTTGTTTGTTAGTAAAGAGAGTAACAAATTTTTTTTAAAAACTTTTGTTTGTTAAGAAAGGGAGCAACAAAAAGTTGTGTTTGTTCAGGCTTTGTTGTATCCTGATACAGAATTGTTTGTCCTCCTTTAAAGTATATACAAGCAATAACTCTTGAAAGATAGTGATCGAACAATTTCCAATACAGTCTATTCATATGAGAAATGGAAATGAGGGATCTATTCCCAAACGGGTCAAAATAGAACCTATGACTATGGATTGTATGTTTATTGGATATGCTACAAATAGTAAAGCATGTCAATTTATGGTTCATATGTCCGAACCGTCGGATAGTTAAGTGAAGGGTCTAAACGACCTTGGAACGAACCAAAGGAGAATGTACTTAATAAAAAGATTCAGAGGCGTAGTAAATGTCTATAAACAAATTACTTTCTTCGAGTTTGATTTTGTAACATTTCTTCTTGAAAATGAGTCTCATAAATTCGAAGAAGATATGCCCTCTGTGGACTCATTCTTTTTGGAAAGAGGCCATCAATAGTAAGATAGATTCAATCGTGAGCAATCATACTTGAGAGTTGGTTGATCTTCCTCCAGGAAATAAACTTTTGGGTTCAAAGTGGATCTACAAAAGAAAAGGAAAGTTGATGAAACTATTGACAAATACAAAGACAGACTTGTTGTCATAGGCTTTAGACAATAAGAAAGCTTTGTTTGACAGATAATAGCACTAACTAGGATTACATCAATTCAGATGTTAATTGTACTAGTTGCGAAATATGGCCTTCAAATTCGTCAAAATGGATGTCAAAATATTTTTTCTTAAATGGAAAATTGGAGGAAGAAATTTACATGGAACAGCCCAAGGGCTTTGTGGTTCTGGTAAAGAAAAGAAAGTTTGTAAACTTGTTAAGTCACTCTGTGGACTAAAAACAAGCGCCCATATAATGACATGCAAAGTTTGACCAAACTATGTTGGCAAATGAATTCAAGATTAATGAATGTGATAAATATTTTTACATTAAAGACACTCCAATCACAAGGTCATTGTTTGTTTTTATGTTGATGACATGTTGATCATCAAAAGAGACATTTCTGACATAAATGCTACTAAGCATATTCTAGAAAGTAACTTCGATATGAAAGACATTGAAGTTACTGATGTGATTGAAAATATACTTGACAAGTTCAAGCATTTGGATTTCAATATTGTCAAGACTCCAATAAATGTGATATTTGTACTTCAAAAGAATGAAGGCAAAAGTGACTCACAATTGGATTGTGCTAGAGTATTGAGAAGTATGATATATATCATGAAGTGTACGCGATCATATTAGCATATGCTATTAATAAACTAAGTCAGTTCACGAGTAATCTCAATCAAACTCATTGGATGAAAATGAAAAGAGTTTTGGAGTATTTAAAACATACTTAAAAAACTATTGCTTTGCATTATAACTAATATTCAACAGTATTGGAAGAATATAGTGATGCAAATTGAATCACCAGGTCAAATGAAGTAAAATCCACGAGTGGATATGTATTTACTCTTGGTGGAGGAGCAGTCTCTTGGAAATCTTCCAAACAGAGATGTATCGCTCGCTCTACTATGAAATCTGAGTTTATCACTCTAGATAAGGCGGGTAAAGAAGTTGAATGCCTCCAAAATTTCTTGAAAGATTTTTGACCCAAACCTTTAGCTCTTGTATGCATGCACTGTGAGAGTTAATTTACAATAGGTAGGGAATGAAGCATGATGTATAACGGAAAGTCTCGTCATATATGACGTAGACATAATATCGTTAGAGAATTACTCTCTAGTGGAATTATCATAATTGACTATGTAAATTCAAAGGATAATGTGTCGGATCCACTTATAAAATGCATAATAAGAGAGAGAGTTGATAGATTATCAAAGGGAATGGGACTATGGCCGAGAACAAGTCATTGTGGCGGTAACTCTACCTAGAAGACTAGAGATCCCAAGATCTAGGTTCAAGGAGATCAAACAAAGTCATTGATGACGGTTCAACATTGTCAAAATATTTTTTATGGTCCATTCTCATGATAAGACAATGTTTAGTAACAAGGATAAAGGCATTAGGCCTTTTTAATGATTTCTAAGTTTGATACAGGGTATATCAAATGGTGTATCTACGGGATAACACATTTAGAAATCACCTATGTAAGTGTGAAGTGTAAGCCGCTTCAAGGAGAATCCGGTAAGGCCAATTCTCTACGCACTTATAAACCAAGACGTGTTCATGGCTGAAATGAACAAAACAATGAGAACCAAAAATAGTTCAAGGGTTGATTGTGTGACTTATGTTGTCTAGGTATACACCAAAGCTCGATGGTTCAAAGATATCAAATCTACCGATTGACCGTATATCTGATATATGTTCACTATGGAAAGTTCAAAGGGAAATCCACTTATCCAGAGGCAATCAATCCTTAATTACGAATCACACAGTTTTTCATGCATATGTTTTAACAATAGTCATTCCCTATTCATGTGGGGGATTGTTGAGTTTTAAAGGTGTGAACATAAAATGAAGGGTTGTGACTCTCCTGAAGAGTTGTGACTGTGCCGAAGGGTTGTGACCTTTATGAAAGGTTGTGTCCTTTCTAAAGGGTTGTGACCGTTTGAAAGGTTATGTCTTTTCCAAAGTGTTGTGACCTTTCTGAAAGATTGTCTTTTTTCTGAAAGGTTGTCTTCTTTCCAAAGGGTTGTGACCTTTACCCTTTGTTGGCTATAAATAGAGAGGTTTTCTCTCATTTTTCTGCATCGAATTCTTTCCTTCTTTTGCATACATTTCTTACAAAATAAAATCGATTGATCGTGTCTGTGTGTGTGATTCGTTGCTGTCATTTTGAGTTCATTGAAATTATCGAAGTTTGAGATACCGCTACTTCTTTAATGGTTAATCCATTTTATCTTAGGAGGAATTAATCTGCAACCTCGGGTACTTGAGGGGATTAAATTTCTTAAGAACACACAGTGGGTTCTGTGGACTCGGATAGTTCTTTGTGTTTTTCTTTTCATATTTTATTATTTCTGATTTGCTAATCTGAATACAAGAGATAACAATATATATATATATATATATATATATTGGTGATGAATACTCAATATATTCACTCAAATACATTGATATCATGTATAAAATGAAATAAATACATTTAAATATATTAATATAAGCAGTAAAAATGCTCAAATACAATAATACAAATATATAACAGAAATTAAATACAGTTAAAAACATTGATACACGAAATGAAAACAATCATACACATTGATACAATATGTGTGAATGATATCTTTGTAAATAATTTTTTTTTATGCAATACATGTTATTTTTAATATATCAAACCAAATAATGCATAAGTAAGGATAACTTACACAAATTCCACTACTTTAGGATCTAATATCACTTAGATTCACAGTAGTTTGCAATATTACATTCTTTACCATATTTTGGGTCTCAGATACATGTATTTGTCTTTTTCATACACATGTATCTTGTATCAATTAGTGTGTTTAATTAAGGATGTAATTGAAAGTCATTAATTAAGGAGTGTGCCTAATTAAGAGATATGACTGAAAGCCATTAATTAAGGAAAAAATCACGTTTGCAACAACTTTAAAGGATATGACATATCACAACTCCTAAACAACATCAAAACAATCAAAATCCTTCTCTTTTGGTGATTCAGTAAAGTTTAGACTTCTCAACTTAGATTCACGAACTATTATTCAGATACATGCGTATATTTTGTTAGATACATATATACTTAATCAGATACACTTATAAAAAAATGATACATATAATCTAACTCGATGATGTATCAGATACATCAATAATGTGCCAGATACATACGTAAATCTCCAATAATGTGTAAATCTTCAATACACATGTGTATATCTATTCAGATACATATACACTTAATTAGATACACTAATATAAAAAATAGAGACATATAAACAACTTAACTCAATAATGTGCTAGATACATCAATAATGTGCTAGATACATCAATAATTTCCATCAGATCCAAAAATTCCCTTACTCATCCTCTTCCTCTTTAAGGTTTATCACAATTACTACATAAACCATCTTTCCATTTGCAACAAATTGCATACCATCTTTCTCTTTTGTTCGTCAAAGTTGTTGCATTTTTGTATTTTCAAATTTAAGCGACTGAAATATCGAAAAATGTAATGGTAATTTTCATGTAGTTTTGTCGAGCATCTATAAATAAACATTCTTCTCATTTGAAGAATCACTAGCCATAAAGGAATACTAAGAAAACGTTACATCAATGGAGTTTTGCCTTAAATTTTAAAACCAGAAGACAAAACAAATTGAAATCTATTACGGATACATGACTTTGAAAATGATTAAATAGAGTTAAACCTCAAATTGTTATGTTGTTTTTTTGGATTCCAATTTTAAAGAATTAATGGTGGAATTCGTGGTGGAGATAAGAAAGAAAGAGAGAAAACGGTGGTGGAGATAGA
>JAJOOS010005413.1:0-17251 GCA_029582725.1 Solanum chiquidenum | reverse complement strand
GATGGTTTGAGACAACATGTATAAAGTCTAGAAAGTCTTCCGCTTGCTATTTTTTTTATGCAATGTTTTCTTGGTAAAGAAAGTTTTAAATTCCTTATGGTTTTAGTGTCTATGCGATGAAATGAATGCTAAGAGGCTTGTATTAGACCTCTTCGAGGTCGAGTATGCCAGTTACGACTAGGGGGTGCTCCCGGGTCGTGACAAAAAGGACCGGATAGTGGGTGAAGAAGAAGAAGGATTTTTTTAATTAATTGTTTTTTAAAAAATTATTTCTTTTATAATTTTAATATTTTTTAACATAAAAATGTTATTCACTCGCTTAAAGAAATATGTAGTTACACATATTTGCCAACTCAGACATTCTAATGCCACATAAGCTTGGTCAATGGTCAGAGGGATTTGTTACACTGTGTTTTATTTAGTTTAAGGGTCCAGATGACAAATGTATAAGTAAAAGGTTCCAGAATACAAAGTGATACAAATACAAGGGTCCATCGGACCATTTCGCCAAAGGATAAAAGTGACTTTTTCGAAGGTCTTACGCTCTTAAAATGTGTGTATTACACACATTTCGGACAAAAATATCACATAGGATGACACGTCAAAAAATGGGGTTTAAAATATTGTATTTTAATGAGTTTAAGGGTTTAGTTGGTAAAGTGATGAGTAGAAGGGTCCAACTGACAAACGAAGCCAAGTATAGGTGTCTCCCAGGTCATTTCGCCTAATTTATATGATTTGTGTTTGTATAAAGTGAGAAAGAAAGAAAGGCAAAAGAGAACTGGTAAGGGGAAATTTGTATTTATATAATTATAAGTGTATAGGATAAAAATATATGTATTTGTATATACAATTTTCTCTCGCTATACAAACAGAAACGCAATTTATATATTTGTGTTTGTATAAAGTGAGAGAGGCGAGGGAGATTGGCGAGCAAGATCTGGGAGAGTGGTGAGCGAGATTTATGGGGAGAGAGGCGATGGCAAAGTGTATGCTACAGATTAGAATTAAATGAAACTGTGGTTATAACATTTAATTTGAATTAATAATTTGTTATTTTATATAATTTTCTCATTAAAGTATTACTATTCCATCAAAAAAAATTATAAAATAAAATGTAATTTTTTTTTTATCCCACTGCATCACTTCCTCTCACCGTACTTCATCCCCTCCTCATGATAGTATTTTATTTTTTAAAAAAAAAAACCACCCCACATAACCCTCACTTCCAAATTGATTTCTCGTTCCTTGTTATATATATATATAAAAAAAATATTACTTGCCGCAAGACTTTTTAAAAAATATTTTTTTTACTTTTGCTATATTCAGTACACAAATAGAAAAAAAAATCCTAAAAATATATGTACATATCTAACACAAAACGAAAAAAATGTAAAAAAAATAAATAAAAATAAATTAGGAGTTGGGGGTTAGATGGGGTGGAGTAGAATTATTTATTTTATTTTTTAAAAATCAAATTAATTTTAGGAAGGGGCTGGAGAGGGGTAAGGTCTAATTTTTTTTAAAATATTTTACAAAAGAAATTTAAAAAAATAAAGAACTGGGGGTTTGTCGGGGTGGGAAGGAGGTGGTAGAGTGGGGCGAGAAAAATATTTTAAATTTTATTTTTTAAAAAATAATTTCCTTTTATTTTGGGATATGAATACTTTAATTTTTAGTTTTTAACTAATATTAATAGTTTATTAAATTTTTGACAAGGTGAAATATTTTATCCATGTGAAATGCCACATGGTAAGATTTTTGCAATTAAAAAAAGAGAATGCATCACACACACCATTGAGGTGTGTTTCTCAAATTAATAAGTGATGGTTTAGGTATGAAACTCAATCTCCCAATAGTTTAGATATGAAACTAAAAAAAAACCAAAATAGTTTAGGTGTGTTTGACACTTATCTCAATCTTGTGGATTTAAATAAGAGCAACTTTCACATATAGTAAACATAAAAATCATATTTGTTTGTTATAACTATAGTTTGCATAATTGCGATCCATAGCAAATTTTATGTTTGATATGGAGCTTTTGATTTGTATAATTCGCTAGATACTTTCAATTTTATACAAATTGTTCCGTTTTGTATAAATTCGTTTATACATTGTAATTTGTATAATAAGATCTGTATTTGTATAATTATAAGTGTATAGGACGAAAATATATGTATTTGTATTTTTATATACATTTTTCTCTCGCTTTATACAAACACAAACGCATTTTATACATTTTAAATATTTGTATACCGAATGGCCTAGCTAATTGTATATCGAAAATGACTAATTGTATACCGAATCAGATGGCAAAAAAATGGGATGTTTGTTGCGAATTACAAATAAAATAAATTATGGCTATAGCATTTAATTTTAATTAATAGTTTGTTATTTTATACAATTTTTCCTTTAAACTAATGTATTAGCATATTATTTAATCTTGTGGTCTTAAATATATCAAGTGACAAAGTGAAATCAAAGAGTTTGACAAAAAAAAAAGTTCATTCAGCAAAAAACATAAATTTTCTAACTATTATGAATTATGACTTGATTTGTAGTTATAAAACTCCGTTTGAATTCTTGGTCTGAGCTTTTATTCTCAATTTATCAAAAATGGATTCATATAAGTTTTAAATTTTGGAAAAAATGAATTGTGTATTATTAAGTAAATGTTAAATAGATTTGTTAAAATTTATGTAAATAAATTGATAATTAAAGTTTGTTCTTTATGATACATGAAATTTATGTTTCAAATTTGAGTTTATTTCAAATATGTATCAATGAAAATTATCAATGATCTTTAAACTCTTCAAATTTACACAAGTCAAATATAGTTTATTGGTAAACAAGATTTTAAAGAATGTGCGAGGAATAAGAAAAACCTTCTGAATAAAATTCATTTCATATCGTGTCAATAATATCATTGTTTACAAAGATATATCTAATGCATAATATAGTAGCATCAGCTAACTCAAAACGAACTACTTGACTAGTTAGTTATGACAAACTAGGTAGAAAAACTGAAGTACCTTTTTTTTTTTTACCTAAACAACTTTTATCTCTCAACACTTCTCTACAAATTAGATGGTGCAAAGAAGAGGTGTACAATGAGTAAATAGATAGATAAAAAGTTATTTATCTTAACAAAACAATGAGTAAGATAGATAAAAAGTGACCTCAATTACTCATATTGATATTAATTAGTTTTCACTCATAAGCAAAGAAGATGATGTACGGAAGATATGCATATTAGGATATAAATATTAAATAAAAGAATTTGTCACTAATTTTACATACATTCCGAGATCAATGTTGATTCAACTTATTAAAATAAATATATTCAAATACATTTATTATTTTGAAATTTTTATTCAACTTACCAAGTATAATACCTCTAGGTTCAACATAATGGCAAATCAATGCCGCACAGAGAAGTCATTGACAATATTAGCTAGGAAGCCTTGAAATTGAACTTAAATCTGCTATTGAAATATTTACGCAATGAAGAGAGATATTAGGAGATTATATGGTGAATTAAGTTGCAAGTATATCATCACCTAGTAATTGATTATATTATGGCAAAAGACTAAAAAAGAATTACTATTGTTATAGTACGAACTCAATCACAAAAAACGAAAATAGTAGTTAAGTTAAGAAATTTTATGTGTACTGAAATGAAATGACTAAACCTAATTTGAATGTTCGTCAAACATCTTGTGTAGGGACTATATATGTAATAACAATTTTCATTTTTCTTTTAATAATATTAACCATTTGATGAGATCTAATACCTTTGTTCTTGTTCTCAAAAATCTTATTGCTATATAATAAGTTTTATGTTAGTTAATTCAAAATTTTAGAATATGACACAAAGTTCACTTTCATTTAACTAAAAACTTATACATTTGAAAATAAAATTTACTATATTCTTAATGTCATGACTATAAAAGGAAATAATCAATTAGTCTAAATCTTAATTATAACTTTGTAATGCATGCATATAGTAGTAATTTTGTAGTGGTTATTACAAAGTTGCAAGTATATCTTTGTAATGCATGCATATAGTAGTAATCTTAAATATAATTCACAATACTTCAAATTTATATGAGCTTTTTCTTTTGGTCGAAACCCTTAAATTCATAGGTTATAATAGTATGGTAGTTTAATTTTTTTTAAATATATTTGAAATGATATTTCATTAGACTACTCTATTTTAATAAATTTTCATTCTTTAAGGAGAAATAAAATATTTGAGTGATAAATATTTATGTCTTTAAATTTACAATAAATAATAGGAATAAGTGGAGTAGTACAGTTTGAGATGTTTAAGTTCTTAAAATAAATAATAGAAATTAATGAAGGGAATAATAATTGATACATTTTTTTAATAGTAATAATAAATAGAAATATAGTGAAATTTACAATAATAAAAAAATAAATAGAATCATTGGCCAAAGAGAGGTGTCAAATCACTTTTTTAATATTTAGTTTTATATAATATATATAGATAGATATAGATTTTTCATTCTTCATGAAGAAATGAAAGGTTGGAGTTAAATATTTAGGCCTTTAAATTTTCAATAAAGAATAGGAATAAGTTAATAAATTTTGAGACATTTAAGTTTTTACAATAAATAATAAAAATGAATGGAGAGAATAGTAATTGACACTTTTTAATAATAATAATAATAATAAATTAAAATATAGTGAAATTTATCAAAAGAATAAGAAAAAATAAATAGGATCTCTGTTTTTTCTTTTTTTTGAAAACGAAAGTATTGCATATAATGTTTTTAGTTTTTTTTTTTCTTAAGAATTATACAAATACTCAAGTTTGTTGTTAATTTTTTTAATTCATTGCTTGAATAACGTTTTTTTTTGTGAGTTATCAAATTTTCACTCTTTAAAATTTGACATTTGGAGCTGGTATAATCCTCGTTATGAAAGTGAAAGTTTTGTATATACTCTTATTGTTATACAAAATGGCTCACATATACCCCTACTGTTACAAAAGAAACTCATATATACCCTTCATCTAATGAAAGTAAAAAAGTTAGTTTTAAATTTATATTTTTTACTTTTAGTTTTAAAAAAAATCATGTAGGGTCATATATGAATCCTTCTAGTAAAGTATCAGGTATATTTTTAATACATAAATTATTTTTTGACTTCTTTGATTATCATTATTTGATTTTTTTTTTCTTTCATTATTTAGTGTAAAGAAAAAAAATTTAAGCTAATTTCTTTCGGCTATTTTATAATTAAAACTATTTTTCCGCTATATTGTAAATTAGTTTTTCTATTTGTAAAAATAAATAATTGACACTTGTTTTTTTATTCTTTACCATCTCTTTCGGACCCATATCAACTACAAAAATATTGATCGCAAAATAGGCTATTTGTTAAATGAATTATACGCTCACGTGGATTGACTGAGTTGGTTTGATGATCAATTTTCGTCACAAGCAGTCTTCTTAGTTAGAGTTCGTGTGATTCACATTAGTATCGAATGTATAAGTTGCGAGCTATTATGCATGAATGGATTTATTCAATACGCACCTTCATATAGTGTTGTGGATTTCTCCAAAGTTTCAAAAAAAAAGAATTATGCAATCATATTTTGATATGGTGGATGAAGTTACTCCTCCACTAACAGAAATCTCAATTTCAAATTCTGAATGTGAAAAAAAACATTAATAGAAAACAGTACCTCCAAATGAGCTCACCCAATGTAAATTCAAGTTGGTCCAATCTTAATCCGAATATCAAATACATAATTAAAAAAAAACACAAAATAAGATATACAAAGGGGCAAAAAGGATAAAAGGGACTCCAAAATGAGAAGGAAAAAGGGGAAGAAAGAAACAAAAAAATAAAGTAATTTGCACGAGGGAAGAGGCGCCCATTTTCTCTTTTTGTTTTGCGCAAAATCCGCAAAAAAATAAAGTAACCGCTTCTTTTATTAAAAAAAATATTTATTTTATTTATTTTCATATTAATAGGAGAGAAAGTGTTAAATATATTCTTCAATTATTCAAAATGAGTTAGTTTTATTTTTTACTCAAAATTATCTTTCAACTAACAGAGTGCAAAAAAAATAATCCTTTTCAACGGTTATTTCAAAACCAAAAAAATGTAACTTTGGTAAAAGTTGTGGGGATAATTGATATATCCATGAACTTTAAGGTACTTAAGTGTAAATTACCTAACCATTGAATGAGCATAAGACAAATTAAAAAGTTGATTTACCTGCTTAATCACGCCATTATGAACCAATTAATTGGTCCTGACATGTAAGATTCTCTCAAAATTTACATTATTATACACATAAGAATCTATAAAACCATTGAAGTACTCTGTTAAATAAAGGGACAAAAGGATCAGATTGCATAGAAATATATTCTCAAGGGCTAAAAAAGTAAGATTCAGATCTTCAGTATGACCAGAAAGAAATACTACTTTAATAAGAAAATTAAGAGGAATATTCTATATTAAACAAAAATAAATAAATAAATTTTAAAAAACCAAACTTATTAATTTTTAAAATGTAAGGAATATACACTAATGTATATTCAATTGCACTTCTTTTTCTGTGTAAAAAATATACAACCTCACGTACCCCCACTAATACTTGTCTCCTCTACGTAATTACCTTCTTCTGTTAGGCAAATTTACTGTACTTTGGTGGGAATTTTAATATTTTATATATTTATGATTGTCATTGATCTTGTCGAAAGTTTACGAGCTTAAATATGAAGGTTCAGTTATAATATCTGAGTACTTACATATAGAGATAAAAATGTTTTTGGTGTGTGACCTCCATTTTCATGAATAATGAAAAAAAATTCACATAAGTTAATTTTTCTGAATTAACCAAAAATAATGTGAAGGTAAAAGTAAATAAAACTGAAGCATAAGACGGTAGAGTGAAAAGAAAAGGAGCCGTTGGAGTGGGGATAGTTTAGTCATAGAATCACATTTCCCAATGCAATTAATTAGTCATTAGTTTGACTGACACAGATTGTATAAAAAAGAATGCTTGTTGCCAATATGTACAAATGTTTTTTCTTATCAAAAGAAATATTAATTGATCAATTTTCATTTTGCATCATAAAAAATAATTTTACTAATTCAGTCTTTAAAAAGTTTTTTGAATTTTACAAATAAATATAAATATTTTTAAAAATTATTAATCAATATAATAAAATGATCAACTAATATGAAATAATATAATGATCAACGAAGGAGTAGCATGCAAACAAAAATTCCTCCAAACAAAGCAAAAATCCATTGCTTTCTGCACTGTGGAGCCTTGTGAATGTGTCATCTTGTACTGAATCATTTTATTTGTTGTTTCTCATTAGTCATTCTTTTCTAATCTATTGGTTAAACACAATACTGATTTGATTCACAAATATTATTGCTAATTACAAAGATTATGTTGGAATTATAATTCCTTAACCATTTTCTTTCACTTTTATTTTTAATCTGTTTAAAAAAAAATGACATATACGAATTATATTTCCATATGCTCATAAAATAAATATATGATTTCTCACTTCTCTAACAATTTGATGCGATACAGTGAGACAAACAAATCAGTTGTAAATGCTTTGATATAGTGAAATAAGAAATATAATGAGAATTTACATCAATAAGAGTAGATGTAGTACGAAAACAACCATTACATGTTACAATCAAAACATAACATGGAATTTATGATGTGAATTAGAAGTACTATAACGTATAAAGTGTGTAGACTGTAGTGTAGAGTACTGATATAGTGTCTAGTTATGTTAAATTATTAATATTTAATATTTTGAAGGGCATAATAGTAAATTATTATCGTCTTAATGAGTTATCGGTTCACCCAATAACCCAATACTGAAAATCGATACTAAATTGATAACTCAATTTTTTTTTTATAAAACCATTAAAAATTTGTTACCCAATAATATTTTTTTCGGTTTGATTTATTGATCGGTTTGATTTTTGCACATCCCTATATACAAGTATCTTGACTTATTTTAAACCATAAATTTTAAGTCTTTTTTCTTAAATTTTATGTCAAGTCAAACTACATCACATTGAGATAAAAGGAATATTATACTTTCTTAAAATTGTGGTCTAACATAAGTCATTTAAATAAAATAATCATAAATATATAATTTTATAAATAATCTGATTAAATATAAAAGAAATGGAGAAAATAAATAAATTCTTTCATTATGAAAAAAATTGTAGTAATCTTTTTTACCATAAAGTATTGGACGAGATAAACAATCTTCGTTTTCTTTCTTATGAATAAAGAGGAAATGAACGTAAAGTAGCATTCAAGCACACTTCCCGATGCTAATGCATCAACTGTACAAGATTCCCTCCTTTCTTCTTCTTCTCCTTCTTCTACCTATTTTCTCATCATTTCTGTAATGGTCCCTTTGCTTAAAAAGTTGAACTGAATGCTCTGTTTTCATTGAATGGTTTCCATTTCATTGTCCAATCGATTCAGGTTACCTTTTTATGGGCTTTAAAGATTACTAATTTGTTCGCTTTTCACTCTCTCCTCTGTTTTAGAGCTTTTCTTCAGCTTCACTTGGGTTTCGTTTCTTCGACTGAAGAGGTCTGATTTACGAGTGTTTCTTTTTCTTTTTGTAGTTTTTTACATGAGTGTGAACCCCTTTTATCTGTTTTGATGAAAAAAGGGTTTTGGGTTTGGTGTTAGGGTTTTAGTGTTTTTGGGGGGAAAATCAGTGTTAATGGTGGAAATGTTCAATTCAGGGAAGTGGGTGGTTTGATTTGATTGTCTTTTTTTCTTTGTGTAAATGGGTGCGGCAAGCTCAAAATCTGAGAGGAGTGAAGCTCTGAGATTGTGTAAAGAAAGGAAAAGATTTATAAAACAAGCAGTTGATTCTAGGTATGCATTAGCAGCTGCTCATGTTTCGTATGTTGAATCTTTGAGAAATATAGGCATTGCTCTTAGGAGATATGCGGAGGCTGAAGTATTGATAGAATCATCTCTATCAACTTCAGCTACTGAGCTTGATAAAACTCCGTCACATTCGTCGTATCCATCACCTTCACCATCTCACGTTGGTGGGGTTTCAGATTCTCCTGTTCTAAATGGAAGCCCCCTTTCACCTCCTATTGCTACTAGGTTGAGTTACATGAGGTCTGCTGGACCTACTGCTGTCACTGTTAAGGTGAGTCCACCTTCAACCAATATGTATGTAGATGATGTTGATTTCTCAACCCCATTACCCCCACCCCCGCCTCCAGATTCAGGGTCTTGGGATTTTTTTGACCCTACAGATAATGAGAGCTTTAGGTTTGTTACACATAATGGTAGGCAACTGAACTTTGATGAACTTGGTGAAAAAGATAATGAGGGTGACAATGGTATTCAAGAAGAGTTCTTGACACCTAAATCTGAACCTAGAAGTAATGGTCATGGTAAATTGGAATTTCATGATTCTAGTTCAGTTATGCCTAAGAGGTCTGAGAATAGTAGTCAGCAAGTAGCTGATGGTGATGCTAAAGATGTGAGCAATGAGCAGAAAACAAATGGTTCAGTTCGGACTATGATTGGGAAATCTGCCTTGCAAGTTTATTGTTCAAAGGGAGACAAGCCTTTAGTGGATGAAAGAGAGGATCCTTCAGAGTTCATAACTCATAGAGCCAAAGATTTTCTTTCTAGCATAAAGGACATTGAACATCGATTCTTTAGAGCATCTGAATCCGGAAAAGAGATTTCAAGAATGCTCGAAGCTAGCAAAATCAGAGTTGGGTTTTCTGAGGCAAAAGGTAACTAACTGTCTTTTTGAGACATTAAAGAATGCTCTTTTATTGCTTACATGGTTTTTTGGTATCTATGGTCAAGTGCTAATACATTGCTTCTTCAGGAAAATCTTCGGTGTCCGCCTATTTGTCTTCTATGGGCTCAGGTTGCTGCAGAAGAGTAGGTGAGAACATGTCTGGTGGTAAGTTCATTGAACAAATTAATAAATCATGTCTTCATATAAAAGTTGCCAATTTGGTTATTTTATTAAACATTATATAAACAACCTCAAAAGAGGAAACATAAATCTAAATTCAGGCTTTAGATTGCAGAATTTGTGATTTTACTTGATTGTGTTACTCCAAAGGCAGTAAACTTGGGGTTTCTTCATGAAGGCTGTGTGTTAATGAGATAATCACATCAACATGTAATTCTAGAGCTGTAAAGATTGGATATTGTAGACTTTTCCCTTCAAAACAGTTGCTTTTACTATGAGCAAAATAGTTAAATTTTTATCAACATTTTGAGCTTACTTGAAACAAAATGCTGATCTTACTTTTGGAGCACTTTAAACCTTAATATTGATGAAGTGGGTGTTTAAGTCAGAATGTTGACAGATTTAGCAAAGAGGCCTGTTGAGAAACTTTGCAGCACTTGCATCCTCGACAATTGTTTTGAAAGTGGCTGGCTCTTTGGTCTTTCGTGGTCATTTTAAGTCATATCTGAGTTGTTGTCCTACATAATTCTTGTCCTTCTCTTTCCTTCTTTGAGCTAGTTGGTGCTTTGGGTAGGTGGAGGAGTGTGAGCATTGTTGAGTATGGGCGAGAAAGCTGGCGGTGACTGCAAGTGGCTGTGGCAGATGGACGGGTTGATGCCTTGTTGATGGTGGTAAAGGCTATAGTAATTGGGTTGTAGTCTTGGTGCTAAGCGGTGTTGTATAGCATATTGAAGGGAGAAAGGGATGTAGAAAATTCGAAATAGAAAGAAGAAAAGGAAAGGAAGCAAGAGAAATGTGTGTGACTGCAGGATAAGAGAGGTTAGAAGAGAGAACAAAAAATTGAGTGAAAAAATACAGTGAAGGCTGTGGTGAGGGGATGCAAGAGTTGTGAGTGGATGGTGGAGCTTGGGGATGCAGAGGTAGTTACCTTGGTTAAACTTTTGGTTTACTCCGAGAAGATCACTGAGGCGTCCTAAGCTATTGACCAAGGGTGTCGCCTAGTGGTCAATGAAGTGTGTTGAGACCATGATGTCTTAGGTCAAATTCCAATGGAGACAAAAACATTAGGTTATTTCTTCCCGTTTGTCCAAGCCTTGGTCGGTAGAGGTACCCAGTACCTGTGTTGGCTAGAAGGTACCCTGTGAAATTAGTTAAGGTGCGCCCAAGTTGGCCGAACACCACGATTATCCAAAAAAGAATTTATAGCTTGTGATGGGGTACAGAGTTTTAAGATGTTAATTTGATATGTGAACTCTAAAAACTCGTGAATGTTTTAAAAGATATTATTTATAGAACGGTTTCAAACAGTTATGGGCATCACAAATAGGAAGACTTCATATAAATTTGAGTTTGAGACAGGGAGAGAGTATTTACTTTTTACGTCCATCCAAGGCGAGGCTGAAATGTCCATGATTCAAGAAATTCTAGTCCTAATGTGCTCCAACAAATATAGGGATTTATTATCTAAAAAAACACAACACAAATATAGGGATTTAAATCACAACTACCCATTAACGGAACTAAAAGCATAATTAACTATCAAACTTGTTTGGAGTAATGCTGGACAAACTTGATTATGGAGTTAATGTTAAAAAAATTGTTATGGAGTAAGTTTTTTTTTTTTTTTAATAACCATGGTGTTCGTGCCTGTTTTTGCGCACCTCGACTAATTCCACGGGATACTTCCAGCTCCCACCAATAATAGGTACCAGGTAACTATATCCACCAAGGCTAGGACCTATGGGAAGAAATCACCTAGTATTTAGAAATATGTAATTCAAGTTCGGTTGTAGTTCATAAATTTGCCAGCACAGTAGCACTAAGAATTAAAGCAGGTCTTTCACAAATCATTTGCTTTTTATATTTTAGTTGATCAAAGCATTTCTACTCTTTTTTCCTGTTCATTGCTGTTCTAATACTCTAGTGCTATGCAGAAGCAGACCATGTAACAAAGGTGATTATCTGGAAGAGGACCACATCCTCTAGATCATCTTCATCGAGGAATCCTCTTAATAGTAAGGATGACAATGATGATAGTGGAAGTGATTTTGTGGAAGATTTTTGTATGATAGCTGGAAGCCACTCATCCACCCTTGACAGAGTATATGCATGGGAGAGGAAACTTTATGATGAAGTGAAGGTACTGACCTAGAAAGTTGAGTGTCCTGATTATTTTGAATTATTACATTGGTGCAGGATTAGCTCAGAGAGCTTGTAATTACAGCTCAAGTAATTCAAATACAAACAAAAGCTGAATCTTCTTTCTCAAAAAAAAACGCTGAATCTTCAGATATTAATAAGCAGACTTCCAAGAAATAGTTGCTAAATATGGTTTATAGAGAGGGGCGGGCCATTATCCATCGAGTTTAGAAGGCTGTGATTGGTCCAAAGGGCGGGTCACAGACGGATTTCTCGGTTAATAAAAAATATATGGTTTATAGAGTAAAATACACCATTCTTTTTTTTAAAAATGGTTTAAAGTAAAATACTGCAGAATTTGAGAATTAAGGAAAATTTTAGCAGCCTTGATCAAACTAGGATAATTTTAGTAGCTGAATGACACATTAGACAAAGAGTATACTGAGAAACATGTGGTGAAAGGACCCTTCAATTGATAATTGTGATACTCAGGCCAGCTTGTGTGCACTTAGACTAATTAAACGTGTTCCTGCTACCTCCTACCTGCTACCTCCTACCAGCACAAGTACTGGGTAGCTCTGTCCACCAATACTTGGACAGACGAGTAGAAATCACCTGGTGTTTTTATTTCTGCTGGAATTTGAACCATGTGTCTCAACCCACATCATTGACCTGTAGGCTACACCTTGGGTGTTGTTCATCCTAAACTACACAATGTGTAGCCTATTTACTGCCCCTAGGAGTATTAAGTAGGCCGATAGCTGCATTGCTCTATAACCAGAGATCTGGAAATACTAAGTTAATGAGAAATTCCAAAATGCTGATATCTGTTGGACTTATTTCCCCTTAATTTCTCTGCCCTCTTGGTGGACTGCAGAACTTCATGTGGGCCTTCTATATTACTCATTCACATTATATACATGAAAACACCCTGTCTTCCAACTTTTCCTTTTTTGACAAAATTCTGTTCTGCTTGAGGTGTCTCAGCACATTTCTTTTATTCAGTCTAAAGCATATTCATTATCATTGAGCTTCACTTTCATAGAAGTCCATCTCTTGTTATCCTCCTTGATGATGTCAAAATGTATCTTTCTGCTGGTGCAGTTGTTGTTGTGGCATTGCTCTTTCATAAGAATCCCTATTTGTTTGATAACAGAATCTGGTTGACAACAAGAACGTTTAGCAAGTTATACTTATATCCATAAAAAATGATGTTTAATAAGTTATGTTTATAAAGTATTTGGTTTTTAGGTCCATGTCTTGCTGCAGTACTCCAAACTACCAATCTGTCCCGTCAGTTTCAGTTGCTTTATACTGGAAAATCCTTATTTTAGAAGCTGATCTGGATGATCAGGAGCTCCATTTACTCCAGTTCTCACTAGTGCCAATAGATAACAGCCAATCGAAGAATGTTTCTTTTCTGCGGAGTGGGTGTTCAGAAAATTTGTATATATGGAGGAAATTACCATGTGGAAAACAAGACAGAAATTCGGAACTTTTAGTATTGATACTAATATTGATAAGATACATTTCATTTTGGTTTCTGGACCTTCCATAGTTTTGTTGTATTTCACACCTCATCACTGTTCTTGAATTGAATCTTGAGGAAATGAGGATGAACTATAGAGCCTTTCACGGGCATGTCATTATTGTGGTAATTTTAGAAGATAATTTTTCCTTTTGTGTGTATTTCAAAGCTCATTTGCTGGTCATCCTCTTTAATTTGTAGACGATTGAGTCAATCAGGAGAGATTATGATCGGAAGTGTAACCAACTTAGGCATCAATTTGCCAAAGATGTTAGTGCCCAAATAATTGACAAAACACGGTCAGTGGTGAAGGATCTCCATTCACGCATCAGGGTGGCTCTATATTCAGTTGATTTAATATCAAAGCGGATAGAGAAAATGAGGGATGAAGAGTTGTTGCCTCAAATTTTGGAACTTATCCAAGGGTAAGGACAACAATTCTTTCTCTTCCTGCTATTGGATATTTAATTTGAGGAACTATTTTATTTAAACCTCATTTCTAGGGTAATCTGTCCATGCACATGCCTTGTATGTTTGCTAATATATTTACTATTAGATTCGTAATATCTGGGCTCCATGCAGATTGATCAGAATGTGGAGAGCGATGCTTGAATGCCATCATGCTCAGTATATAACCATTTCTCTAGCATACCATGCCAAAGCTTCGGCCTCTAGTCCCCAGGGTGATACTCAAAAGCTGATTATGAGTCAGCTGCAGGATGAAGTAGAGTGCTTTGGCTTGAGTTTTGCCAACTGGATTAACAGCCATACTTCATATGTGGAAGCTCTTAACAGCTGGCTGCAAAACTGCATCCTGCAACCACGTGAGCGAACCAAAGGCAGAAGAGCATTTTCCCCTCGACGAGTTTTAGCCCCACCAATATTTGTGCTTTGTCGTGACTGGTCCACTGGGATTAAATCTCTGCCTTCTGAAGAGCTTAGTGATGCCATCAAGGACTTCTTGTATGACCTGCGGCATTCAGTTGGACACCACTCCGAGGAACTGCGGCAAAAGAAAGAAACTACTCCTGAACCAGGGAATGAGGAATTGGAAGCGAAAGATGAAGAGAAGAACGATGAGAAGTCATCAAATTTGAATTGCATTCACTCGAGTTTAACAAGGGTTCTGGACCGTCTGACCAAGTTCTCGGAGGCTTCTTTAAAGATGTGTGAAGATATCAGGCAGAAATGCGATACAGCTCGAAATGCATATCTGAACTATCGACCAGCACCAAGATCCTTTAGTATATGATTGCATTATGAAAATATGTTATTGTAAATCAAAAGTGGCTATAAAGATTATGCCTCCTCTTTTTGGTGGAAAATAGGTTACTAATTTAACTGAAAAAGTAGACTCTTCAGTCAGTTTAATGATTAAATATCCATTCTACTTGCGAGTTGCGTCATGCATGAGCTTTCAAAACTACGTAGTGAAGGCAGTAACATTTCATCTGTTGTTAACTCTCTTCCTCACTGTTGTCTCAGTATTATGTTTTAACATATTTCTTATCAAGGTTAACATTATTGCTCTTATCAAGGTCAAAGTTACTAGCAAAACAGCAGCTGCTGCATCATGTGGAGATCAATTTGTAGTGACTAGGGATGCTGCAGCAGTTCCGAATTTAGAAAAAAAAAGATATGTGTGGGACTTGCTGTACTTGAGCCGACAGAGTCTCTTTACGTCCATAAGATAGGGGTAAGATCCGCTTATATTTTGCTCCTCTTGGACTCCAATTATGAAATTACACTACCTATATTATTGTTGTAAAGTAGGTGTGGGCTGTGAACCATTTCAACTGGTCCAGCAGTGGAAAATGTAATAAGCTCAAATGGTCAATACCAAAATAAATGCAGAGTAGTTTCTGCTGTTGTTGGGGCTGACAAATCTGTCAAGAATATGAATTTAAGAAGCTTATAAATGTCTGTATGTTTTGCTCAACAACCCTCCATCTCAAATTATCTGGTGTATTTCTATTTTCAATGTCTCTTAAAAAGAATTTTAAATATTTATATCTTACTATATAGTCTCTCTTCACTAAATATTTACTCTATTTATATGCCTTCATCCCTCAATTGACGTGTTCTCCTCCGTTCCAAATTATTTTCAGTGTTTCTATTTTACACCTCCCTTAAAAAACACTAATTAAGGAAATTTCTAACTATCTTATTTTTATTTTTATTTTAAGACATAATCTTTCTTAAATGAATATTTAAGAAAGATTTAGAAATGAGATAACTATATTACTACTAAGGGTAAAAAAGAAGAAATAACAATTAATTTTATTTATATTTCTAAAATAACAAATAATCAGAAATAACTATATTTAGAAATGCACCATAAATAATGCAAATGCTTGATGTAATATATAGCACCCCTTCAGATCTGATTTCATATATAATTAATGTTGAGACAAGTACATCAAGTTCACCTATTAGAACTTGTTGACAAGAAATGAATACAACAAGAATTCCTCAAGCTTGCTTTACCAAAGATAAAAGTGATACAGGAAGCTTGACATCAGGATAAATAATGGGATACAAAGTATACTTATAAGGACCATGGGGAACTTCTTGAACAATGAAAATCAGAGCTGTTAGAAACTAGAACCCAACATTCTGAGTATACTGCGTATAAGCTTCTGATGGAGTCTGCACACCAATTGGAGCACGCGTAACATAATCTGGAAGATCAAAGGCATCAACAAGTTCCCTTGCGATATTCTTAACTTGGAAGCATAGATAATCTGCTAGCTTGTGAATTGCCTGTGAAATTAAAAGTGGATGGTCAGGCATAGAAGAGAATCAACCTGGCAAGAGAGTGTTATAACTAAACGAAGAGTCATTTACTTTATATGGTTATCTAGATTCTTTAAGAGAACAAAACTACTAAACGTCATAGTATCTACAATGAAAGGGGTCATCAAGATAGAATATTCCTTAAGAACCATATCAGCTGCAAAGCTGCAATTAGATTCTGATGTCGCGTACTATACTCTTGAATGGTTTAATTTGCATTTAGTGTTAAATTCAAGATATAAAGATGAAGTACAGTGACTAAATATCCAGCTAATTTTCTCTAGATTCATACCTTAGCTTTGTTAGGGGCCACGTAGTCCACATTGCGGTAAGTTCCTATGTCATTCCAGATTCTATCCAAGGCATATAGATCGCACACGAGTTTTAGGGCAGCACGAGAGTTTTCATCAGGACAACTGCAAATAAAAGAGAGAATTAGATAAATACTAGTTGAAGGAAAGATTAAGTTTCTCAAACTGTGATTAGGAAAGTACTTTTTAACTGCTTCAATGAACTTTTCAAGAATGAACGATTCAATATGAGACTCTGCAAGTGTCAACAGGTGATTTAAACATCTATTCCAAGCACCAAATCCTCCAAGAGTCTTGGAGTGCTTCTGAAGCCGGATAGCTACACTTTGTAGCAACCTTGACGTACGATACTGGAAAAGGAGCAGTTACAACATTAGTTAGATATACAATGATGTTGTATGCCAATATGTACTGTCATCAGATTGACCACAAAATACTCACCCTAAAAGCATCCAACTGGAAGTTAGGATTGCGTAAGTGAT
>JAJOOS010005412.1:0-20058 GCA_029582725.1 Solanum chiquidenum | reverse complement strand
TAAAGAAGAAATTGTGGCTTCATATTTCTCAGGAAGTGTAACAAGAATCTTTTGAACAATTCTTTCATCAGCGAAATCCTTACCGAACAATCTCACCTTGTTGGCCAAGTCAAGTAGTTGGTCTGCATAGTCTTTTATAGTTTCTGATTCTTTCATTCTCTTCATTTCAAATTCACGAATCAGATTCATCACTTGCATATTCTGTACCTTCTTTCCTCATTAATCTCCTTTTCTCTAATGCCTGCAAAGCTTTAACAAGTTCTGCCAAGGTAACACTTGACAGATCTTTAGAATTCTCTAAAGAAGAAATTGTGGCTTCATATTTCTCAGGAAGTGTAACAAGAATCTTTTGAACAATTCTTTCATCAGCGAAATCCTTACCGAACAATCTCACCTTGTTGGCCAAGTCAAGTAGTTGGTCTGCATAGTCTTTTATAGTTTCTGATTCTTTCATTCTCTTCATTTCAAATTCACGAATCAGATTCATCACTTGCATATTCTGTACTCTTTCATTTCCTTGGTATTCTTTTTTGAGATTCTCCCAAATTTCTGCAGCAGACTTCATTTGCATAATTCTGGTAAGAATTGAAGGGGATACTGCAGAGAAAAGGCAAGCTTTAGCTTTGGCTTTCCTTGTCTTATTCTCCTTGTGATGTTTCATCTGATTCACTGTTGGATTATCACCGAGAGGAGTTACTTCATAATCCTCTTCTACTGCTTCCCAGAGATCCAGCGCTTCAAGATGAACCGTCATTCTAATTGCCCAAGCTTGATAATTCTCACCATTGAAGACTGGTGGAGTTAAGAAGCTTGTTTCAGAATTCATTTTCTATAAACTATTTAAGATAGTAGTTCAAAGAAGGGTTTATATGGTTCACTCTCTTCTCACAGATCCCTCAAGATGACAATGCTCTGATACCAATCTGTTGGTTTTAACAGGAGAATAACAGATGTTTACTAAGAAAGAAAAGAGAAGATACAAGGTTAAGTTATTTTTTTATTGAAATAATGACTGCAATATAAATACATGAATTCATAACTTAAAAAGCTAAAGAAAAGGAGTGAAATAAGCTAACATTATCTCCAATAACTAAAGCCTAAAATATAGCAACTAACTAATCAGATTCTGCCAAATACTGCAGCCTAATTTATCTGAACTTAATCCTACTTTTAAGCTGTATATTGATACAGCAGAAAGTGGAACTAATCTCCAGGTTTTGAGGCACCACTTTCAACAGAGCCTTTATCTTAACTATTTATTTGTGTTTATTCCCAGAATTGGAGGGAAGCTTTTGCGACTTTTAAATGGACGCATGTTATCATTGAAGTTATGAAAGCTTTGTCAAAAAATGAGACTTGAAAACTTGTCCCTTTAATATTAGACTATTTAGTTGGTTGGTTGCAAATAGGTTATCACTGTGAAACATAAATCCAATGGCTTGATTGAAAGATTTAAACTTTTTTTGGAGGGGATATGGAGTGGAATTATCAAACTTATGGAGGGGATATCAAGAGACATTTTCCCCAATTGCTAAAATAAACACTGTTAGAATTTTTTTGGAGTGGATATGGAGTGGAATTATCAGACTTATGGAGTGGATATCAAGAGATATTTGCCCCAATTGCTAAAATAAACACTGTTAGAATTCTTTTGTCGTGTCCAGCTAATCTTGATTGGAACTTACAATAGTTTGATCTGAAAAATGCAATTTTTCATGGATACTTGGAAGAAGAGGTGTATGTGGAGATCCTTCCTGAATTTGATATTGAACAAAGTCAAGGAAAGGTACGAAGACTGAAGCCTTGTAGTGACTGAATCCATTCCTTAGAGCTTAGTTTTAACAGATTCTACAAGGCAATGATCTCCTCTGGTTACCAACAAAACAATATTGATGGACCATAGCGTATTCATAAGACAACAAAAGGGTAAACTCACTTTTTCATAGTTTATATTGATAACATAGTAATGAGAGGAGATGACCTGATTGAAGAAATTGTTGGCATAGGAATTTAGGATCAAAGATCTACGAAAATTACAGTACTACTTGCGAATTGAGGTTGCTATATTAAATAGAGAAATATTTATCTCTTAAAGGAAGTATATTCGGAATTCTGGAAAGAAACTGATATGGTAGGACGTAAACCAGCAGAATTGTCCACTGAAAGCAATCGCAAATTACATACAGGAGTTGGAAGTTAGCTGATAATAAGATATATAAGAGGTTGGTTGAAAGAATCATTTCTCTCTCACACAAAAATGGACATAGTCTATCCAGTTAGCTTGGTGGGTTAGCTCATGCAGGATTCACAAGATCTTCATATGCAAGCAATCTATCACATTTTGCAGTATCTGAAGTCTGCTCTAAGGAAAGGTCTGATTTTCTCTAAACACAATTACTTTCAGATAAAAGTCTTTACAGACGAGAATTGAGTTAGATCTCTAGATGACGAAAGATCTACATCCAGTTACTATACACACTTGTAGGAGGATGCTTAGATACTTGGAGAAGCAAGATGCAAATGTAGTTGCCAGATTAAGTGTGGCCGTATAATATAGAGCTATGGCCCAAGGTGCTTGTAAGCTTCTTTGGTCAAAACGTTATATTGGAGGAATTGAGATTGCTGGGAATCTTTCCTTGTTCAGCGACAAAAAAATGCAATTAATAAAGTTCATAATCATGTTCAATATGACCAAACAAAACATGTTGAAATCGATCGACACTTCATCAAAGAAAAAGTTAGTAGTGGTACCTTAATTTGTTGCATGTACTGTCAAAAAAACAGCTAGCAGATGTACTTACAGAAGGTCTCAGTAAAAGAACTTTTCATACTTCCACTCGTAAGGTGGGCATACACGACATCTTTGCACCAACTTAGGGGATTGTTGACTAGCTTGATTGTAGGAGAGCTTATTCTAAATTTATTATGTAATTATTATTATTGATTTCCC
Source organism: Solanum chiquidenum (assembly GCA_029582725.1). Lineage (NCBI taxonomy): Eukaryota > Viridiplantae > Streptophyta > Magnoliopsida > Solanales > Solanaceae > Solanum > Solanum chiquidenum. Next base: position 17,108 of record JAJOOS010005412.1, on the reverse strand, counting down.
TTCACAGATTAGTCACAGGACCTTTTGTATAAGCACATTTTCCCATGGAATGTAAATATACACCGAAATAAAAGAAGTCTTTGCTTCTTTCTCAAATCCTACAATAAATCTTTAAAATTGAAGTTCAACCAAAACAATAACTATTCACTTTTGCAAATTAAGATGTGATTGGGTAAATTTTTTCAAAAGTAACAGCTTTTGAGTATGACCCAGGACATACCTGCACTGCCAGACATATTATCTATCTCCCTGTTGAGAAAGAGGGCAATATCCACCAGCTTATCCATGACCTGTTTTTTTATATTCAAAAGACCCTTATACATCCTCAAAGTACGATTTGTGCAAGGTTGAAGAGATAAAAACATTAATACTTGATTCCAACAGTTTGCCAGCAAAATCAAATAAGTGATACTATGTTATTAATTTTCTATTCACAGAGATAAGTTAAAGAAAAAAAGTAAGGTTCTTTGGATGGTGTCAAATGATTAAGCTGAAAAGGAAGGATTCAAAACAGTACCTCTTCCAGACTTCTGGACCACAGTGACTTTTTCTTTAAGTTCCTTACTATTTTCTTCTGGCTTTTCAACTCAGCCACTAAAATTGTAAGACCATTACCTGCGAGAAAATGCAAAGGAGAAAAAGAAGAAAATGATCTAAAATATCTTTATTAGTGTAAAGGAAACAGGAAGAAGAAATTTTGGAAAATGAACTGTTTGATTATGTGTTTACGAGTAATCCTAAAAAGCAAAGGAAATTAATTCCTATTTTTTGATAAAGTCAATTACATAAATAGACACTTAGGGGTCGTTTGGTAGAGTGCATTAGCAAAAATAATGCATGCATTAATTATATGTATTAGTAATCCCTTGTTTGGTGCATTTTTTCATGGTATATATAACTAATGCTTGCATTAGTTATACACTCTATTGTGTATTGAGGAGTGTATTACTAATACCTAGAAATTCATGGTATTAGTAATGCAAAGGATTTAATGCATGCATTACTATGGTTAAAGACTCAATTACCCCTCAAAAGTACTTTTGCATCTTTTGTACCATAATTGTGAAGGATACTTTTGTAAATAAATATTTTTATACAATGCATACTATTTTTAATACACCAAACCAAACAATGCATAAGAAATAATCTATGCATAACTAATACAAGTATAACTAATACATGCATTACTAATGCTTGCATTACTAATACACTCTATTGGGTATTATTTTTATACACTCTACCAAACCACCCCTTAAAGTGGGCATGAACTGCCAAATAAACAACTTAACTGTCACTATGACCATACAGACACCTCTACTTGGTTCATGGGAATATGTGCCTGGGATTTTTTGCATAGCCGGTCATCTTAAACAATCTAGGCATTTTTCCAATAGTATTACAATACTCCTTAAGCATTTTGTAAATAAAAATGATCTTTCTTTTGGCACTGAAAATTAAATTGATCTAACTTTAGTGTATACATTTTAAATCTTATAAAAAATGTGTTTTTGTGTAAACAAAAGTAGCTCACATCTTATAAATTAAAACAAATCTTTCTTTTTTCCAGAATTATAAATTGATTATGATCTTAATTTAACATATTCATGATCTCTAAATTATGGTGGATTCAGTTTTAAATTTGAAAAAAAATGTTAACTTGATCTTTCGAAGGTAAAAGATACTATTATTGGGACACAACCTTTGTTATTAGCTTAATTTTCACTGACAGCATTACTGATTAAAGTCAAGTTTTGTTGAAAACTTTTAAATCTTGTTCTGCTACTTTAATCCTTTCATAAATTTGGTTGAGTTACTTCTGTCATTTCGTTGCAACTTTGCTACATCCGTTGTCATGTTATCTTGTGGTTTACACTCAAGGAAATGGACATAGCACCATATGAAGCCAAAGCTGCAAAAAGGAAGACCGGAGTATGGAAAACTCATGAATGCTTACAACCACAAACATGTAAGCTTCTTATAACTTCCTTTTTTTTTCAAAAATCATATAATCTTTGCATAATACTAGATCACTACAAAGCTAGAAAGGAGGCTTACTATCTCACTTTATCAATAAAATTAGACGGAAAGCTTAAACAATGAGGGTAAATAAGTAGAATTTGAAAAGTCAAAATTTGAGGTACATGATGAAAATACAGAGGATAGTGAGCAGGTATTAATAGTTTTCACAATTCTAGAGTATTTTATTGTTTGGATGCTTAAGTGTGCATCTAATAGGTTTAAGTTTTTGTTGACATGACCGTTGTAATGGCTCGCAATTCCCACTTCTTTATGGGTGCTGAAACAACAGTATTACAGAATACACGTTCATAAACACTTAAAGCTACTTTTTGCAGTTCCATTCATCATTTTACTTCACCTTTTCTGCTTCTCTCTAAGAAATGCTAATTTGCTAACAAATTGGATAAACTATATGTTCTTAATTTCAACATATATCTTATACAACGATTCCTCTTTCTTGGTTTTCTTTGGATGGGTGCAGAACTTTATTAACTCACTATTGAAATTAATATTATGAATATTTCCATCTATGCTCCTTTATTATACCTCTGTCTTCTACCTTGTGCAAATCGATCAAGACACTCAGCCCGATCAATATTTTCTGTTGCACTTAAATTGCTGTTGGAAACTAAAACTTTAAAATCAAAGGACAAACAAGTTTCTTCGCTTCACTTATGAACATAACATACCGTAACAACCTTTATCTACCATGTATAATAATAAAAATAGGATTTTGCTCATGTTGGACCCGGGCAACGCCCACGTCCTTACTAGGACATCTAATAAGAGTGAAGAAAATTTGCCATCCTATGGGTGAAGCTGTTTAGTAAAATGTGAATAGATGCCATTTCTGGCGATTCATCACTTTAGAAGCAAAAAGCACTGATTTTATGAAATTCTAAAGCACCTAATATGCCAAGGAACGGATGAAAATTAACAAAAGTAATGCTGAGAGCTTGATAAGAAAATAATTGAAATGCTGAACGGAAGAGATAAGCAGGATTGGCTTGGCACCTTTTTGGCTGGCATTTGATTTTCCATTTTCTAGATGCTTGTGCTGATAATCTTGCTCAATTTTATCCAGAGTATGCAACTCATGGTATAACTCCTGTCATTAGAGATAGTGATTTATTACATCAACCTTTTAGAGTACAAAATATGTTTAGCAATTCCAAGACTTTTATTCTTGCTGGGTGAAAATCTCGTGATGCTTTTTTCTCTTTTGATAATTGTAAGGTAAAATATCTAATGATGTCAAAGCAAGGATATAGAAATTTCACATTTATACATGATTCAGACCCACATTGGTAACAGCATTACACATATGAAAGGTGAAGAAACACAGATTTGGCGTATCAACTACTTCCACAGCCCTTCCCCCTTTTTACTACCAAAATTAGAAGGTCAGTGACTAACTGGTGTTCCACTTAAAAAGAAAGTTAAACAGTTTAAAAACAAACCTACTTGTCAAAAAAAAAAGTTTACAAGCAAACCTCATAATTATATTTGTGGAAATTAGTACCCACACCAGATAGAATTTTTTTTTATTTTGTTTCCCACCTGGTGACCGAGCCCCAATTGGGGCGCGACTAATCCGGATTTGCGCCAGAAAGTCCCGCATTACGGGGGTAAAGTATCCCTACCAAAAGCGACTCCATGCCCAGGGCAACTGGCAGGTACCAACACATAGAGATTACTTTCCATGTGCAGAATTAGTAACAGAAGTTGGAACAAAAGAAGTACCAACTTGAAGTTAACAAAGGAATTGTCATTCTCAGTCACATTTTCAAAGTATTTTGAAGCCTCATTCACTTATCTCTCACCTGGAATCAAAAGAAGCTTATCTAGAAATTTTAGCATGAATTTTAATCCATAAAACTAAGTGAACTATAATATCTGGAATATATAGCAGAGAATTTTAGTTTAGTTACATGCCTAGCATGGCATGAGTTACTACCATTTCTTTTATGATCTTTAAGCAAGTTCATGTTTTTGCTCCTATATCTATATCCCCTTTTTCAAACTGTTTGACAGGCTTTGTTTAAGTTGAAGGTCTATCGAAAACCCCCTCTCTATCTCTACAGCGTAGAAGTAAGGTCTGCGTACACCCTACCCTCCCTAGACCCAACTTGCAGGATTACACTAGGTATATTGTTGTTGTTGTTATGTTTTGTACAGCAAACCATGTTTAATTAGGCAACTAAATTTGTTGATAACTGCCTGATGTCTAATATATTCTCAAATGCAAACTGAAGTGAGCGTTGCTTCTTGGACCTAATATTCCAAGTTGCTGATGACCAAGGCTGAGATTATTAACCACAAATTAGTCACACTGATCTGAAATCAACCACTGTGTAATATATATTTGGTGCTTGGTAAACAAAAAAGGAATATAAAGTGTAAACTTGTTTCTTGCCGATTGATTTTAACTAATTTTAATTTTTATTAAAAGAAAGCCTAGTAAATATCTCTACAAATCTCCAATGAAGCTAGAACTTGACAATTCTAAATTTACAGAAGTGTGATAATACTAACAGCTGTATACTGAACCAGGGTCATCAGTTGCTCCATCATCAACTCAGCTTCTTCCCTCAATTGTCTCTGAGGGGTAGGCTCCCTCCTATATCTAGAAATATTAAAGTGTAACAGCCATCAAGAGAGTTAGTAAAAATTTCAATATATGGTAATTTATGAGGAAAGGTAAGAATCATGCATATTACTTCTCAAAGAAGCGGTCCAAGTTGTGCCATTGTGGATCTTTACATTGACTTCCAAATCGAACAACTTCTCCAGCAAAAATCTGTAGTTCTTTCCTGCAATGCATGTCATATCAGTCATAGAATTACTTGACAAATAGGAGCAAGATAAGCCCCCATTGAGAGAAGGCTTACTAATTATAAAAGTAGGTCAAAGTTACTCTCCCCATCGCTGACCTCTTATCATCAGCAACTATACTTAGAAGTTCATCCATGTCATTTGATACTAACAGTTGAACACCTTCTGAAGGTAGCACCACGTCTTTCAACTGTCGTATGCTTCTTCTTGAAAGTGAATGCATAAGACTAGAACCTTTAACGATTGTGTTTGCAACCTCAAATGACAAAATAGATAGCTCATTTCCTTTAATTGTTGCACCAGAAACAAATCCACTGCTTAAATTCAAATTAGTCAAGCTGCTCCCAATGGTGTCCAATGCTTGCACGGTTCTTATAAATCCAGCATTTCCAGCTCTACCTAGACGAGAACTTACTTCTGCAACCTGCAACCATGTTTAGTGGCAAAGTTATCTAATTTTAGCTATTACTAGTTATTACCATAATTAGTATGAATCAAATAATAACAAGAGGCTGCAAAATATGCACAATACAACAATCATTAAAGATGTAAGACCTACCAAACTGTTATATTGAGCATTACAAAACAGTTGGGAAACATAAATGAAGTTGTACTTTATAGGGGAATCTTAGTAGCTCAGCTGGTTGGCTACGTGAATATCCACCTTGTTGGAGGGTTCGATTACCCACATTGTAATTCCCTCCCATTTCCCCTTCCCCTTCCCCTACCCCCATTTTTTTTTTTAAAGTTGTACTTTATAAGCTTATATAACACACTAATAATAGTGTAGTGAACCAACAAGATTGTGTTGGAATGGTAAGTACTACTTCATATTTAACCAAGAAGTCTCGGGTTCGAGTCCTCTTGGGTACACTTTACCCCAAGGTAGGACTTTTCGGCGCGAATCCAAATTTAATCGGGCTCCAACGTGGGTACCGGACGATGGGAAACCAAAAAAATAAAAAAAGTGTAGTGAAGGTGTGTATAGATGTTTATGAACCTTAGGGACCCTGGTTGATTTAGATTTTTGTGAAGAGAACCTTGGGATACCATCATAAAACTCATCCTCATTGATTTTCTGCTGTGTATTCTTGTTGTCCTGCAATGGTGGTGGACTCTTGGAGTAAGGATTCAGTAACTTGCCATCATTCTTAGATGAACTTCCTCCCATAATGCAAAAAAACCAGTTGTAATTACAAACAAAAACACCCAAAAAGTTTTGGGTTTGAGGTATTTTATTTCAATAGGGAGAATTAGGGAAGTTGAATAGTAATTCAAATACAGAATAAAAATCAAAACTTGATATTAGAGGAAAAGGGAAACTACAAACTCACAGATTTTGGGGTTTGACAAAATCGAGATGATGAGAATACCAACTATGCCTACTATTTCAACAACTAAATTAAATTAAATAAAAAAATTGACAGAAAAGTCGTCAATTCTGTCATATTACCATACACGCTTTCACTCTGAATTCGTCAATTTGAAAAATAATGTATTTATATCCCATTTGAGTTCATCACATCACTTTTATCTTAGTATATAAATAAATAAATATAAATAAAAGTAAAAATAATAGTAAGTACAACACAGAAAGATTATTGTTCCCTCAAAACAATGAGTACTTTCTTTATTTCCAAAACAATTCTTTTTCTTCTTTGTTAATATTTTAGTTTTTGTTTTTGTTTTTTACGTGACATGTTAAGATTATAAGATTAAAAAATATTTATTTAGATACATTTGATATAATTTAAATATAAAATAATATGACTGATTTTTTTATTTATTTTTTAAAATTATGTGTCAACTCATAGGTCTTTTGTTTTAAATTGAAGGACTGTTTTTTTTTTTATTGAGAAAACAAAATATAATGAGTGATTTTTTTTTATTTAACAAAAATGGTCAAAGGCCCCAATTGTATTATATAAAATATAAAGAGAGGAAATTACACAAAACGAACGTCCCCAAAGAGTGTGGTCTTGATTTTTGTCTTCCATGAGAAAAATCTTTTTAGACTAATATTTTGTCCTATTTATGCGTAGAACAAATATACGTTTGTCTAGGACTTTATTCGATATAGTCTTTTTTTTTTGGAAGATCCTCTATAATAATGAAAAAGATTTCTGCTAACACAAAAAAGTCGATTTGATTGATAATATTTCTCTGTAAATCTATTCAGATGATATGCTAATTTATGCAGTTGACATAAAATATCGAAAATCAAATTACCAATTTAAAATGAATTTTTTGATAATTTGGTATTTGATATGGAATTCGGAAGTAAAATTTTAGAATTATGGTATTCGGGTTTGTATTTCGTACGAGATATTGGTACTATTTGTTATTCGATATTTTCCAAATATCGAATTATTTACTAAATGAAGGTCATACATCAACATGTCCATTACACATTAGTACAAGTCCAAAGAGAAAGTTAACGACTAAACATAAACAATCCAATATTTCTTGATCTCTTCTTACTTGTTGAATTCGAAATTTAAAAATTTCAAACTTAATATCAAACGTCCACCTCTACTTGTGTCCCTTAACAGTCAACTTGGTGTAATGTACCACAAATACAATAAATTACAGTTGAAAATAAAATGACAAAAAATGACTAAATAATTCTTTAGGTTGAGGCACGGATATCTCGCTCTCTTTAAGGAGATTCAAGTCTACTGCGGCATAATCTACACCGATCCAACAGTATATCTCTTGACTTGTCCCCTCCAGGATACAACAACCCAACAACGTACAACTCAAACAACTCCGGATTAGTTGAAGAGTCCAAAGATCCACAAAACAACACCTTCCTTCAACATATAAATACTCTCTTGCATATAGTGAATATAATTGAAGACTTAGAATATTATTCTTTGTCTCAACTCTCTCTTTCACTACAACACTAATCTCAATATAAACACAATAAAATACTACTCATCTTTTTCACTCTATATTTTCTTGTACTTCTCTTGTTTTTTCATCTTTTCACAACACAAAGGAAGACCACACTATTTATAGGTGATGAATTCTTCCTTACAATGAATAGGAAGATAGTGGGTAGTAAATTTTCCAAATGAATAACTCAAATGTTACATAAGTTACAAGACATAAAGATAGAATAATGGATGAAATGAAGAGTTGGTGGTTACATAAGTTACTAAAAACTAATGACCACTTTCTTCCACAATTGATGAGAGTAAAGAAGCACAAATGTAATGTCCATCAATAGACATAACATGATATATAATGTGACATATAACATATTTTTATTAATATTAAAATGTCACACCAATATTTTTGAACAAATCTCCATGCTCAATTAATTGTTTTGCAATTTTTTTTTTCATTTTTGTCTTTCTTTATTTTTCTTTTATTTATTGTTTTTTCTTCTCTTTTTTTTTTTTTAAAAAAAAAACTCCCTTTTTTCTTTGATTCTTTTTCTTTTCTCATAATTCTTTCTTTTCCCTCCTTTTTTTTTTCTTCTTATTTCTTGACTCTTATTGTTTTTTCTGATGAATCAAAAGTTAAGTAAAGAGTAATCCGCAAAGATAATCTTTTTCTTTGACTTGTAAGTAAACTTAAGAATTTTATTTCAAGTTAGTTAACAACATCTCTAATAGGAATTGAACATATATATAATATAGAAAAAATGATGTATGTTAACATTTAATTGATAGAGTAATCTATGGAGAAGAACATTGTAGTTTAAAATTGTGTTTCTCACGAGGCATAAGTTATTATTTTAAAACCTGAGTTATGTGTTGTCGTTAGGACCAGTGTTATAGAGAATCTCATAAGTTAGACATAGTGAAATAGTATAAATTATTGCCAATAAAGCATGTGTTATTTTTTCAAACTCTTGAGCTACATTTTACCTCTAAGGAACCAGTTATTGTGTTCCTCATAAGTTAAACCAAGTAAAAATGGTGTAAATTGTTTTCCATGAGGCACAACTTGTTCGTTGCAAGTCCTTGGGCTAAGGTTTGCCTCTAAGGCAAGATTTATAGAGCATATCATAAATCAAGAGTGATAGTGTCAAGTCTTACCATGGGGCTTAACTTGTTGTTTGGAAATCCTTGAGCAAGTTTTGCCTCTAAGGCAATAGTTATTAGAGGCAAAACTTATAGGGAATCTCATATATCAAGACTCTTGCTCATGAGTAAAACTTACTCTTTGAAAGGCCTTGAGCTAAGTCTTTATAATGAGCCTTTTGGTCATTTTCTTTATTTTTCGGTATTTTTAGTGTTTAGAGCTTTTCTATAGCGGCCCCAAGTCATTTATGATTAGCGGGACTAATAGTTTGGTCACTGGGTCATTCGTTTGGTTTTTATGCAAGTGTTTCTATGAAACTTTTGAAGTTTGAATGGTTGGCTTTGGTCAAAACTTCAGGAAAATGATCTTGGTATGCAGTTCTGATAGTTATGTTAGCTCCAGAACATCGAGTTTGATATAGAAGGACCTTTGATTTAGCTCTCGAGACTTTCATACTCATTTTGATAAACCTTAGTTAGTTTTGGCAAAAATGAAGCTTAAGTGTGGGACCCACTTTTTATTGAGACAACCACTATTAAAAGTTTTGACAACTCCATTGAGTCTAAAATATTGGTCCTGATTGGGTAGTATTTTTATTTGCGAAGTTTGGACCCTGAATAAATCTCGAGAGTCCATTCAAGACTTGATAATTAAATCACAAAACATGATGTATCAACTGTTGGTGCAGTTGCTCTGGTGGAGAACGAGCTTGCTCTGGTGGAGAGTCGGCACTCGTGCGGAGCTGACCACTTCAGCAAACCTTGCTCATGCGAAGCTGGGTCTTCTCCTATGGAGCCGATCAACCACTGACCATTGCATCGGTGACACATTTACCATTTTGGCGACATTGCTCCTACGACGTCAGATTTGTCGAAGCAGCGATAACAATAATTAAAGCATTATTGTGTTCCTCTTTATTTTATTTTCTATGGTAAGTGTTTGAGAGCTAATTCTTGGGCGATTCTTGTGAAAAATCATTGCACTAAGCTAGGAGTTTCTTGGAGACATCATAAGGGTCAATATTCTGGTAAGAATTTCTCCCACTTGTAGTCTTTGTTTCCATACACTTTAAAGAAGAAATCTAACTTTGAAAGGAACCCCTCTGAGCTATATGTTTTTGAAATCTGCTTGCACGTCTTGCCTCTGCCTTATCAGTTCCTAAGTACTTTTGCCAGAGAAATTACCTGATTTGTTTTGCATCCACCAACTTATCCCAATCTTCAATTCATGTTCAATGAATACATTATGTAGTAACTCTTCATTCAAACCCCCTATGCCATCAAGGATTTCACCTCCTCCATGTGATAATAGTTATCTGCCTCAATAGGTAAGTAGTAATTAAGAGCATCAAATTTATTTCATTGTCAAACAAGATATTGAATAACCACATCTGCATTCCCACCAAATCTCTTGATCAAACAGATTTCTAGTTTCTAACATGAACTTCCACACTTGAGACCCTCATATTCCAATTAACAATTTGTGGTCTATGTCTTTTGAAATATTTATTCCAAGAAAAAATAGCCCACATAGACTTCTTTGTTCTAAAAGACCAACATAGTTGTAATACCTCAGAAATTGATAAGTGAGTTGGAAGCTGAAAAGTTACAGAAATGTTATTAGTGTCAGTTTGAACAAGACCTCCTACAATTCGTAGATGATGATCGTAGAAGATGAGTTGGAAAATTGAAAATGTCAACTCCCAGATGAGTACCTACAAACCAACATGACGGTCCATAGGAAGTTGTACGGGTCGTAAATTAGGGTAGAAGAGATCTATACTTAATTTTGATGAACCTTAGATTTACGGTTGGTATTATGGATTGTAAAAAGTCCTACGGTCCGTAGCCCAGGACTCGTAGAAAGGAGAATGGACTTAGGGGAAAGTTAGACCATGCGTTGCACGAAAGGGACCTACGAGTCATAGGTCGTTCTACAGATCGCAGACCCTGGACCGTGGAATTTGGTCTAGAAGTTAGTCTCTAGTAGTCTATCTACGGTTGATCAATATGATCCGTAGAAGCCTGTAGGGGCCTTACATGGTGCTCGTAGAAGTGACCCTATAGTTCTTGAGTGGGGTTAGTTCAGTCTTTTCCCACCCCTTCTAAGTGCTAGTTTGGATTAACTTTTTTTTTGGTACTTTTTGACTTTGAAGTAGTTTTTTTTGTTTTAGGGGTGTTTGGAAAGGTTATAAAGTACTTTTAAGCACCCACTTTTAGACCAATTTTTTTTAAAAATAAGTCAAAAGTAGGGTACCATCTACTTATGACTTTTAATTTTTGACTTAAAAGTTACTTATAAGCCCATCAAAATAGGCCCTATGCCTAAATCCCAAAGTTTTTACACTTAATTAAGGTTCCTATCAGTGTAGTTTGATCCTAAAGCTCTCATAAACACTCCCAAGATTTAGAGCAACGATCCAAGCGGAGAAAGCTAGTATTTTTAAGTGTTCCTTCAAGTTCTTCAAGTTTCCTCAAGAACTTCATTCTTCCAGGTATGTAAGGTTATTCGTAGTGTTGGAATAAGTTCATCCTCCACCCTACATATAAATTCAGTCAGAAAGAATTAAATCCAGTAGTCTACCTAAAGTTCCATGAAATTTTAAATCTAATTGTGTTCTTATTTCGAGTTCTAATTTCTTAATTATGAGATTATGATACTTTATGCATTGAGATCCTTGTATTGTTGTTCATGCTTATATTTTCACATTAACCTTAGTTGATGAGATTTTGTTGAAAGTAGCTGTGCAATTATTTTCTTGTATTGATTTTGGAATTTAAGGAGTCTAAGAGTAATTTTAAAGCATCATTGAGAAGAGTTTTAAGGGAACTTTAATGATCTCAAATGTATTATTTTAACATTTAAAAAGAAAGTATTATTTCCAGCAAAGCACAAAGTTTCACGATCCAAAGTATACTCTAGGCGTAACATGACGTATAAAACCCTGAGAGGCCCACAAGCCACTTAGTATACATCATACAATATAATATAAAAAAATATTTCCAAAGAAATAGTCTTATATCATAAATTAGTTTTACAACATCAAAATTCTAACATAAGTTTCAATAAGACATCTAATACATCATAAGAAAAGTGATTGGTATGTAACCCATACATCACATACAAAGTCTGAAAACGGAAATGACATAAAGCTATAAAAGTATCTCGGTCCTCAAAACATGAGGACTCACCAATATTCAAAGCCAATGGAACCAACTAGCCACGATTATGGGAGGTAGGAGCGTCGGACCCTACATTAGTGAAACAATATAGGCACAAGTATGCATTAGTACATGTAATGTACTAAGTATGATATCAATGCATAATTATAAAATCATGCTAAGAAGGACTTTACATGACAAGTAAAGACCAAGCTTAAATCATGAGAGAAAAGGGTTAGAAAACATAAGTCATAATCATCGTCAATGCAAGTTAAACATCTTTAAAACACTTGTGAGATACTTTCATAAAGTAACCTTAGTTCAATATTATGGAAAGTTTACAATATAACTGACATAAACCATGTGAGTCAGAAATCATATTCGTAGTATCATCCATGGAAAGACATAATTAAGCCACCAATCAAAGCTAAAGTTCATTTAGAATAGCTCCTAAATCATGATTCAACTTAGGTGAGAAAACATTCTAACCTTACAAATCATTTATGTGAGAAACCTTTTGAAACAACAACAACAACATCAATGCTTTACTGTCAAAGCAACCTTAAATCATTTATATCAATTTCATAAAAGAACATGTATGTCTTCTTGAATTCATCTTTAATAGTTCATAATATTTATCATATAATCATAGTCTAGAAATCATGGATCATGCATGGGTTCATGTGAATTCAACTCAAAAGCATATAATTACTTCAATTCATGCATAAAAATATAGAAAATAATCAATTAGATCATAATTGAAAAGAACCCATGAAGATTGAATAAAACTCTAACTTTCATTTGAGAATCTAACTTGTAAAATTAGAGGTTTTAGGAATCGTGTGGAGGAAAGGACTCTATAGGTGAATACTAACATACCTTAGAGCTCACAGCCCAATTTCTATGGTGAATTTGATACCTTGGTGCTTGAAGCCCTAATATGCTCTTCCTTGACTTTGAGGAAATTTGGAGGTGATGAACTTGGAGGGAATTTAGGAGTTTAGGGGAATGATTTAGAATGGGTAGTTTTAGGGCCTAAAAGACTTATATATGGTTTAGGATTAGGACCAAAATGACCTAGTTTAGGCATTAATAATTTAGGAAAAAGAATCAAATGCCCCTTAAAATTAACTGTCGGACCCTTCTACTGTTTGGACATACGATATGTAGGACTTTCTATGAACCGTACTAGTCAACCGTAGGAAAGTACAAAACTTTTAGAATTGGACCAACTTTGACGAAACCTGTTTACGACTCATAGGTATTCCTACAATCTGTAGACACCAGCCGTAAAAACCAACTTAACCCTCAAAATTTCACTACGTCTAGGACTTACCTACGAGACCTATCAACGACTCGTACAATGGTTGATGGGTCGTCCTGTTCAACCGTAAAAAAAGGTACTGGTACTTGACTTTTCAAAAATTTATATTTCCCTCATCTACAGATGTCATCTTCGGCCCGTAGAAGTTTCTACAATTCGTAAATGGGGATCCGTAGACACAACCTGCAGCCCAAAAATCCTTTTCTTCCTTTTCCAAAATTCAAGGTGCTACAATATCTCCCTCTTAGAAACATTCGTCCTTGAATGGGACTCAAGCTGTCATGAATAGAGTAGGAGAGAAACTAACAACCCAACATGAATGCAATTTTATCAAAATACACATAACCAAGAAGGAACATTGAGTCCATGCTAAATCATATTCAAAACATCATTTTATAAGACATACATGCAAATCAGAGTCGAATGCACATAATTATGAAGTAATCAATCAAGCTAACTCATTTGCTCAAAGATCAAAAAATTTCCATAAGCATGCATGCATGAGGAAACATAAGAATGACTAAGACACATGAATCCAAAATAATGAACCATAAAGAGCTAAATACCTCAAGCTTGAGTATGATCGGAGGGAAAGAGATGGGGATTACGGGACATCATATCGGCCTCGGCCTCCCAAGTAGCACCATCAACCCTTTGATTCCTCCACTACACTTTTAAGAATGCAACTTCCTTATTTCTCAACTTTTTAACTTATCAGTCAAAAATCTCAACCAGAACTTCTTCATAAGAAAGACTCTCATTTATACCAAGACTCTCCAATGGTATAATAGATGTCGGATCACCAACACATTTCTTTAACAAAGAGACATTGAAAACCGAATGCACCAATGCTAAGTCATTAGGCAAATCAAGTTCATAAGCAACATTTCCAATGCGCCTCAAAATCTGATATGGGATATATATCAGGGACTAAGCTTTCCTTTCTTTCCAAACCTCATTACACATTTGATAGGTAAAATTTTCAAGTAAACTCAATCATCTACCCCAAATTATAAATCTCTTCTTCTAACATCGACATAGGACTTTTGTTGACTTTGAGCCATTTTCAACCTTTCTCTAATAAGACAAACTTTCTCCATAGCCTCATGTACCAACTCGGGACCTATCAAAGCACCTCACCAACTTCAAACCAACTTATAGGTGATATACACCTCCTGCATAAAGAGCCTCAAATGGAACCATACCAATACTTGAATGATAGCTATTATTATATGCAAACTCAATCAAAGGTAAGTGATTATCCCAATTAACCTTGAAATCTATCACAGAAGCTCTCAACATATCTTCCAAAGTTTGAGAAGTACGCTCCGCTTGCCCATAGATTTGAGGATTAAAGGTCGTACTAAGCTTAATACAAGTACCAAGGCCCTTTTGGAAAGACTTCCAAAATTGAGAAGTAAATTAGGTACCATGATCGAAGATAATGGATAAGGACACTCCATGCAACCTAGCCATCTCTTTTAGATACAACTAGCATAGTCTTCCGCCAAATAGGAAACCTTGATGGGAATGAGATGAGACGACTTCGTCATACGATCAACAATAACCCAAATCAAGTCATGTTACTACAGGGTATGGGGTAAACCCACAATAAAGTCCATATTCAGATCTTCGCACTTCCAAGTAGGAATTCTAATGTCTTGGGTAAACCTCCCAGCTTTTGATGCTCAACTTTCACTTGCTCAAAATTAGGACACTTAGCCACAAATTCCGTAATATCCTTCTTCATCCCATTCCACCAATAAACCTCCCACAAGTCACGGTACATCTTGGTGGTTCCCGGGTGAATGGAATATCTGGAACTATGAGTTTCTAATAAGATTTGTTCTCTCAAGTAATCAACATTGGGAACACAAAAACAACCTTGATACCAAAGCACACCATTTTCCCCTCGGGAGAAAGCCTTAACAGACTTTTTAAGCACCACTTCCTTCAGTTGAACCAAAATTGGATCAAGACCTTGCTTGACTTTCACATATGACACAAAAGACGATTTTGAACCACTATGAACCATAACATCACCTTCATCAGAATCAACCAACCGAATACCCAATCAGACCAATCTATGATTATCACAAACCAACTCCTTCTTATAATCCTCAACATGAGAAACACTACCCATTACTAATTGACTGAGAGCATCCATCACCACATTCACCTTGCTTGGGTGGTAAATGACACTCATGTTATAGTCCTTCAAGAGTTCTAGCAAAATATGTTGGCGAAAGTTTAGATTATTTTGCTTGAATACGTATTGCAAGCTCTCGTGGTCGGTAAAGACATCAATACAAGTAGTGTCTCCAAATTTTTAAGGCAAACACAATCATTGCTAGCTCTAAATCATGGATATGATAGTTCTTTTCATGAATCTTAATTTGCCTTGAAGCATAAGCAATAACCTTCCAATTTTGCCTAAGAACACACCCTAATCCATTCCTTGAAGCATCACAATAAAAAATAAACCCATCAAACCCTTCTGGTAAAGTCAATATCGGAGTGGAACTAAGTCTATCTTTCAACTTTTGAAAACTCTTTTTGTCACGCCCCGAGACTACCCCCGAGACGCGGACACGGGACCTAGGACCACAAGTGATCCCAAGCTAACCCTGCTGGCATGATCATGAGCATACTAAAGATAATAAACTGATGCAGAAGCTAAATCATAATTTATAATGAAAAGATGGGAAATACCCATATACTATAACTAAGATAAATGATAACTGACGAGTTTAATACATAGAAGATATTAAATCAATACTAAGCTGAATCTAACTATGTCTGAAATAAGCCTCTAAACTGACTAGAACTATTGGGACATGCCCCAACTAGATCTAGCAAAACTGAAACTAAAAGACTGAAAACGATAAAGATAAACATATCACTAGTCCTCAAAGAATGAGGACTCACCACTGATGTTACTGACCTGAAGATCGGGAATCAATCTAGGCGTGATCTGGATGCTGAGAACCTGAACCTACATCATGAGAAGATGTAGCGCACGTATGCGTCAGTACTTGAAAGGTACTAAGCATGAAGGATAGAGTAAAGTTGAAATAAATATATGACTGAATAGAGCAAATAAGAAATGATATAATCTGAACATGATATAGATATTGAATGCTGAGATAACTGAATGCAGTGACCAATTTATAACATGCTGACTAAATACTGAATGAACTGTAAATGTGGTCAATGCAATAGAGGCTGACTGAACTGTGGGAGCTACTAATAACCGACATAAAACCACATGAGCTAAATGTGGAGTCCGATGTATACGCCCCATCGAGAGGACCCAATATACCTGGCCAGAGGTATAGAGGCATGCTGGTGTGATCACTAAACTGATGTTGCCACAGAGGGGACGTACACCTACGTGGCTCGTAGTTTGGGACTATATGGGTACGATGAACCCTAGTCCAACTCGGTATTATGCTACTCCCAATGGATTAAGTTATTAACACATTATGACTGAATTTCTATAAGTTACTGGATAGCTCAAACTAAACATGCAAACTGAGAATGCAACAATTAAACTGATATTGATGCATTAATAACTGAGGCATATATAACTGAATGACTGAAATATCTGACCTAGCATGTGTAATTCAAGAACTAAAGAAATACATAGCTAGGGTTCTGGAATTCATGCAATAAATTGAATATTAACATACTAATCTGATTTGGATCATTCTAACAGCTAAGAACCCAATAAT
>JAJOOS010005411.1:0-20621 GCA_029582725.1 Solanum chiquidenum | reverse complement strand
AAGCCAAACATCGATTATGATGTCTAATATAAGGTAAAGGTAAGGGTTAGTAAATTATACACACGTAGCCGGACCAAGGTGCGGGGTGAAATTCTCTAGATGCCGGACCAAGGATTTAGAGATACCTAACTTATCACTTTGCATGTAGTGCACTAAGAAAGGATTGCTATACCTAGGATTACTGCGTTATGAGCTTGTGGGGAACACGTATACCCTAGTTATTTCTCTCATCTTGATAACAACTAAAAAATGACTTTTGATTACTATTACTTGTTGAATTCTTACAATTTTATTCACAAAAACACCTCCTTTAATTACTTGTTTCTGGAAGTAATTTGACTAATTGAATATAATTGTTGGTTAAAGTAAAGTCTAAACCATTTTCCTTGTGGGATCGACCCCAACCTACAAGTTGGGTTCTTTACTTGATAACGATCGCTTATGCTTCTTTAGGGAGGTGTAATTTGAGCGTATCAAATTTTGATCCCCACCTGGGTCCGGGAATTTTATACAGCTTACAGTGACCTGATCCCCAAAGGAAAGAAGAAGGCCAGTGCCTTTCGACCGGTAGAGTCTGTGATGGTCTGAGGGAGGATTGTGAGATGCAGGAGTGATGACATAAATACTGTATTTGATAAAGTTGTAGGTGTTGATCATGAGTACCAGAGGTTGATGACTTCATGGAATCTGGATGACCTAAAGGGCTGGCTAGATCCCCTCATTTCTGACACCATCCTGAGGTGGATTGAGGCCAGAGCACCTATTGAGAAGAAGGATTTGAACATAGCAGCTCAGTACTGTTTTGGATTTATTAATAGGTCTATCATGTCGTCATAGAATGCGTCCATTCTCCACCACCCAAAGGCGGCCTGTCTCGGCTCTCTTATGGCCAGGAAGAGTCTAAACTTAGGATTAATCTAGAGCATGAGATGGCCATGAGGGCCAAACAACGCCAGATGCCCCTTCCATTCTCAATGCTTATTAAAGAGTTGTGTCAGCAGAGTAGAGTTCTTCTTGATGAGAAGAGGGATGTTGAGGTCACACCAATATCCTCCATCGACATACGGCGCATAGAGGCTGAATACACATGGGATGAGGCAGACAGGAGGAGATTAACTTCGGTGGACACATCCCCAGAGGTTGATGTTGAGTCCATACCTGCAGAGGCAACTTTGCCTACTCCGACCTCCAGGCCTTCAGGTACATCTACTTCCACTCCTTCCCAGCCTCTTAGAGCTACGTCAGGAGCCACTTCCTCCAGGCCTCCGATCACTCAGGCCATGCTTCTCAAGTTGGGGCATCTAGCCCATTCTGCAGATGTGCGGGCTTCCCAGCTAGAGGCCGAGGTGCCTTGGATGATTAAGTGAGCCATATTAGCTGCCTTGACACCCCTCCGGACATCTATTGATGCTCTCACGGCAAGAGTAGCGTATTTTGAGAGTCGATGGGGAATTACTACTGAGCTTACAACTTTGAAAGCCGAGGTTTCTGAATTGAGGAAGGATGTGGACCATCTTAAGTCCACAAAATTCACTTTGTTGTTTGGATCAGTTGAGATCCCTGAGGATCCGAGTGCTGAGATTCCAGCTTATGTTGAGGTTCCTCCGGCTACCACCGGAGATGATGTTATGGAGGATGTTGCTACTGCCGAGTCTGAGGCCGAGATCGATGAGGAGCAGCTTGAGGAGCGAGAGGCAGCTATGTATGACGATCTGGCAGATCTAGAAGGTGCCATGTATGATACTGCCCGACAGGCTTCCTTGAGGGATACATCCATGGTAGGCTCCAGTGGAGCGAGTGTTGATATTGCATCGGGTAGTGATTCCCAAGTTCAGAGTGTGACCCCGAGCATTGATTCCCAAACAGATGGAGTGACTTTGTAGAAAAGATCATTCCTTACTTCCCTCTCTGTTATTTTTGTCATTTTTATGTTGTTAGTTGCATTTGAGGACAACTTCTTTTCTTTTGTGGGTGGGGTGAGGTGTTTCCATACCTACCTCTTGTGATTGACAGGTTTATTTGTATATATATTTGGGTTTTGTGATCTAAATTGTGATTTGATTTTTAATTTTGTGGATGGTTGAGCTCATGGCTTCTTGTTTTGAATGGAAATGGTTCTGATCTATCTCAAAAAATTTGTGCCACCCCTATTGTTTGTGATTGTGGTTTGTGGTTGTTCTTGTGCAAATTTGAGTATCGGTTATGATCAATACCGATGACTTGAATAGTGCTCATAAATGAATGAAATGAATGTGCAGCTACGATGAGGCCAATGAAGTTGCATAGACAATGTGTGAACTTTTAGCATGTTGTTGTGACTAGCCGGTTATCAAATGAGCCTCTTGTAGTGAACATTGCACACTAGTCAAAGTGTGGAGTCTTGTTTGATATTGGTCCCAATGCCTTGTGTGTTGAGATTACTTTGAACAATTGTGTGATGAAACTTAGAATTTTCCCCGTTGGTCTGGTTGACTAATTGATGCAAACACTTGATATGATCTTAGGCAACGATTTAGAAGAGTGAGACAATTTGATAATATACCTCTTTTGTGGCTTGTAACGACCTGTAAAATGAATAAGTGAAACTAGAGCCTAACTTGTGTGTCCTTGAGTTGATGTGAGGTTTGAGTGGGGTTTCATGTTGTTTTATGTTGCCCTGATCCATGGTTGAGGAGTTTAGGGGTTAAACGTCAAGGTACAACTCCCAAAGGACCACCCTAGGGGTCCTTGAAGAGGGCCTTAAGCCTAACCCCCAAGACCCCTTGGAAAAAACCAAAACTGCCTAAAGTTGAAGTGACCTACGGAAGGGGACCACACTCCATGGATGGCCTCCATAGGTCATGGCCCAAAAAATCAAGTCTCAGCCATGAGCCACAAAGTGACAGGATGAGGTGTCACCCCACCTACGGACCGTAAGTGGGAGAGTTGTTGTTTGCACCTGCAACCTGTCAAGTGGGTTCGGCCTAGTGAAGGGTGAAGGAGTAAATTCACCCTTCGCTTAGTAAAGTGTTTGGATGGTTTTTATTATTTAATTAAGATATTTTAAGAGTTTCAAAAGTATTAAAACACCTTTTCAAAGTCATTCTTCCAAATCACTCAAATTAGAAACCCACCTCTCCGAAAAAGTTCTCTCTCTAGAAACCTCCATTGGAGGTGAAGACTTCAAGCTTCCAAGGTCAAGACTTCAAGTTTTTCAAGTGATTTTCGTGGATTTCTTCTCTAAAAGGTATGATGGTCTTCATACTTGACTTATTATCTTTCAAGGAGCCAACTTCAAAGTGATTTCAAATCTTCAAAGTTTACCCCAAAACCTTTACTTTCAATCTATGAATGGGTTTGATTCAAATCGATTTCTAAAGGAATTATTGCATTGAATTGTGAATGAATTGTGGATTTAAATATGATTTAAGATTAATTTTTACTAGAACCCATGTTTTCCTCCAAATTTCTAAGTTGTCATTTGAGATTGGGATTTGATTGATTATGATGGAATGTGAATTGTTAATGTTTATATTGATATAGAATGTTCAAATTATTCTATTACTCTTGGCTAATTGTATTGATCCACTTGAAAGGTAGAGGTGTTTAGTTACTATGTATAATGTGAAGGATATGCATGTGATTTCAATGATAGAATGATGATCTTGTATATAATGTAAATGTGTTGTGATTGAAAGCATATTCTCACTATACACTCATGAATGTTGATGATGGAATGTGAAGGGTTCTATAATGTAATGTTGTATATCTTGAACTGGTAGGCTTGCACATCCTATTCTTGTATGAATGAATGTAAAAGTGAATGTGTATCTTGAATTGGTAGGCTAAAGCATCCTTTTCTTGTATTGGTGAATCTGATCATGAATGAAGTATCTTGAATTGGTAGGCTTAGGCATCCTCCTCTTGAATAATGAATGTATCTTGACTTAATGTCTTAATGTCTTGAATTGGTAGACCTAATGTTGGTAGCCCTTTCATAAATGTACTAATGAATGTGTAGATGACTTAGAATTGGTAGACCTAATGGTGGTAAAATTTTCTTGAATAAATAATGAATGAAGTTCAATGATAATGTTAATGATGATGGGTTAATTGAAAGGCTATTCTCAATTGTACTCTAATGAATGTTAATGACTTGTTGTGAAAGGACTTTCTCACAATAAGGGGATTTTTAGGTAAAAGGCTATTCTCATCTTTGAATCTATGAGGTTTCCTATGAATGAATGAATATTGGGTTTGGGATGGATGCCCTCACGTGAGTTGAGGTGGGGTATCTAGTAGCTATCTCTTATCCCATAATAATGAATGAAATTAATGAATGGCATAAACTCTAGGGGGAATAATACTAAGCACCGAGTGGATAGTGGTTGAGATGGATACTGATACGTGAGTTCAGGTGGGGTATCTAGTAACAATATCTTGAGATGGATGCACATACGTTAGTTGAGGTGGGGTATCTAGTAGCAATCTCCCTATCCCTTAAACTATGTGCCCACATAGGTCTAGCTAGTGGATCCACTTAAGCTAAAAATAATGGTCCTACCTTAGGCAAGTAGGAATCCCTTATCAGGTGAGGGTGACACCGAGATTCCATGAATTCCTCACATGGTCTTTGTCGGTTAAGGCTTACCCCTACAAACAATGTTAATAAACTATGGCTTCTTAAGGATGCACTACTTAGTGTGGGTGGTGGTATGGGACGCCATCTATGCATTGCACAAGTAGGCTTTGAGAGGGGTCATGGTGTGTTCTTTTATAATGTCAATGAAATGAATGGGCTCTTATGATGATGTTAATGAAGAGTGTTGATCTAATGTTTAATGAATGAAAGTGTACTAAATGAAGTAACCAAAGATTGTTGACTCTTACATGCTTAATGTAAATGATGCATGCTATACTTGGATTGTATTATGAGTTAATTCCTTGTCATGACTTGTGGTATTGAATGTGACTTGCTTATGGTGACTTCAAAGGAGTACTTAGTTTGAGTAGTAGTATGGGATGCTACTTGCACATTGCAAAAGTATGACTTAGAGTTGTCTTAGGTGATGGTCCTTATGTGATGATGTGACTTATGTAATATTTACCTCTTATGTGTTAGTATTGTTTAAGATGGAAATGTTGGATGGTAAGTTCACTTTTGGTGACCCTAATGTGGTACCTTTGTGTGGATGGTGGTATGGGACGCTATCCATACATTACACAAGGTATAGCATGAGGGTTACTTAAGGTCAAGACTTAAGGAGAAGGTAATGGCCTCAGTGTTGATTGTGTCTCTAAAGTTTATAAATGACTTGCATGTTGGTTATGTCTTATATTATGCCTCTTGTGTTTATGTTCATGAATATTTATCAAAAATTGCATACTAGCATGACTTTCAAATAAAATGTCCGTTTTAAACATGTTTTTGCATGGCTATCATACTTAGTACTTAATTGTGCCAACCCCATTCTTCTCTATTTTTACCAAAATGTAGGGTTTGGAGATATTGGTGTTCTATGCTTGAGGAGTAGGTTTCTAAGGTGCTTGAATATGAAGAGTTGGTGAGTCCTCATAGTTTCGAGGACAAAACCCACTTTGTTCCTTTATGTCTTTTAGTTATGTTAAAGCTTTTTTATGGACTAAGTCCCAATGTCGTATTCAAAATATTAGATGGTTTGAGACAAAGTCTAGAAAGTCTTCCGCTTGTTTTTTAATGAAAATGTCTTCGATTGTAAAGAAGAGTTTAATTCTTCTCTATTTTCCTATGTTCCTATGTTCAATAATGCTATGAGGCTTGTATGAGACTCCTTTGGGGTCGAGTACACCATGTCGCATCTAAGGGCTAGCCTTTGGTCGTGACAAACATGGTATCAGAGAACAAGATTTTGGAATGGTCTTAGGCTGTCTCAAACCAAATCTAGTAGAGTCTTGTTCATAATGTAAAGCGCGCCACATTATGAATAAGAGGCTATTAGGTGTTAGGAAAGTCTCACTTTTTCATTCTTCAAGTTGAGCCATAGAGTTTAGCTCTATAATGTCTCTCTCTTGTTCCTTATCCGAGGTATTTAGTGTATGACCACTTGAAAGGAGTATGCTAGAAGGTGTGAGGGAGGAAGTTTGGTTTTGATGACTATGGTTGTGTGACTTGATAGATTGAGATGATATATGGTGGTGTTGACTTTAGTAGGAATGGGTTGCTTTATGGTTAGGTGTGTTGTTGGTAGAATCCGACTTAGTCAAGATGAGTTTTGAGGTATATTAAAAGAGTTGATGAAATGTGGTGTTTTAGAAATGCCTAGGTATGATGAGTATGAAGGTTTGGTGATGTTTTACTCCGACCTTAGAATTTTAAGAAGTAAAGTTTAAAGGAGTTTGTATAGGCTTACTCCGAAGTGGGGGATAATGTGCTTAGATGGTAAGGTCATTGAGTGTCCTTGATGTTCATGAGTTAGGCTTGCTTGATGTTCTCACCTTATGAGGTGTAGTTAGTTTGATGAGTTTAGACCCGGTGTGGTAGACTCATATGAGATTTTGAGTGGTGTTGGTAAGGTTGTTTGTGAGCAAGAGTTGCTAAATGAGAACCTTCTTAGTTTAAACGCACTAGTAGGTTGATGGTTTCTTGTAAGTTGTGGATGTCTTGATTAAGGTCCCTATGTTAGGTTCATGATAAGCCCTAGTTGGGTTTACTCCTAAGTGGGGGATGGTATGTTGAGTAGTAAGGTAGTTGAGAGTTCCGATATCCCTTACCTCTTTCTTAATATGCCTACTCAAGCCTAAGACAAAGAGTTCCTTTTTGGCTTGTTTCATGTTTTTGGAGTCATGTGTGATATTGTGTTTCCTTGGTCTCCTTATAATATACATGTTCTTGATGAATTCTTGTTTGAATGAGAAAATGAGTTTTCATGAATTATATTCTTCATGTTAATGTGCATTTAGTATGTGTTGCCTATATGCTTCATGAGTTGATTGTTGAACATGCCTAATGTGTTTTGATGAAGAAATTGCATAATGTGCTTAATGCTGAGCATGATGAGCATGATGTGGGTTGTAGAAGGCAATGCCTCCAATGTAATGAGAAATGTGAAGTTTTGTTGCATAATGAGTTTGTAGAAGTAGTTCCTACCTTCTTTTAGTGCTTGAGCTTATTGATGTGGGGTTGATGTTTCCTCCTAGTTTGTGCATTGTATATGATGTTGCATGCATGATTGCCTTCTAGTCTCTAGTCGTTATTCCCTTAATGTGTTTATAGTGTCATTCTAGGATGAATGTTCCTAAGTGGGAGATAATGTAACGACCCGTAAAATGAATAAGTGAAACTAGAGCCTAACTTGTGTGTCCTTGAGTTGATGTGAAGTTTGAGTGGGGTTTCATGTTGTTTTATGTTGTCCCGAGCCATAGTTTAGGGGTTCAGTGGTTAAACATCAAGGTACGACTCCCTAAGGACCAACCTATGGGTCCTTTAGGAGGAATATAATCCTAACCTCCAAGACCCCTTGAAAAATCCAAAACTGCTCAAAGTTGAAGTGACCTACGGAAGGGGACCACGCACCGTGGATGGCCTCCGTAGGTCATGGCCACCAAAATCAATCCTCAGTCTTGAACCACGAAGTAACAGGATGAGGTGTCACCCCACCTAGTCCGTAGATGTATAACAACCCGAAAAATGATAGGACAAACTAGAGCCTAATCGTGAGGGTCAACGTCAAGATATGTGTTAGACTCCATAGTTGAAGGACCTTTTGAAGTTGGTTGAGGGTTGCAACGACAAGTGCCAAGCCAAGGGGGCAAGGCCTAAGCCAAAGGCCAAGGCTACCCAACTTTGGCCAAGCACTACCTCAAGTTCACGGACCACTTCACGGCCGGTGGTCTTGACCACAGTCCATAGAACTGGTCGTAAAGGTCACTTGGTGGCATGGGAGGCAAGGCACTTTGGCCAAGCTATTGCCCAAACTTCACGAACCACTCCATGGTCAGTGGTCTTGACCATGGCCCATAGAAGTGGCCGTGAAGATGCCTTAGCATCTTGGGGCTTGTCAAGGAAAATGAGACATTTCCTAAGAGGACCACGGGCGCCACCACGGGCCGTGGTCCCCTTCCACGGACCGTAGAAGTGGACTTGGTCCCTGACGGGGCTGCCCAAGTTAGGGGTTTTTAAGTAATTTTGTTTTAATGTTTTATTATGAGGGGTTGATTTTAAATGGTTTATATCATAAATATAAGTAGTTTCAAGTCTTAAAACACTTCATTTACTCCATTATTCAAAACACCCAAATAAAAAACCCCAAAGTTTTTCCTCTCTCAATATTTCTCTCTGTAACTCAAGGAAGAAGAAGAAGTGGGAGCTAGGGTTGGATTCAAGGCATTTCTTCATCAAATTTCTTGGGGAATCTTAGTTAAGGTATGGTTATCCTTCATCTAGGGTTATCTTTCACCCTAGAGTCAATTTCAAAGAAGTTTTCAAAGTTTTCAAGTTTCTCAAAAACCCTAGATTTTACTCAATCTCATGGGTTCTTTCATCAAACATTTTCGAATGATAAATTATGATTATATTGATGTTTAATTTATAATTTAAGATGAAAATACTCTATGAACCCATGATTTATCTCAATTCCTAAATTGTGCCTTATGAAGTGGGTTTGTTGATTATGAATGAATGTTGATGGATTTATGCTTAGATTGATTTAGACTGTTGAATTGTATCATCATCTATGCCTAATTATGGTGAATTGTTGGTGAATTGAGGATTTGTGATCATAGCCTTGAAATGGGCAAGTTTGACCTAATTATTTGTTGTAGTAGAATTATGCTAGACATGTTGATCCATTTGAAAGGTGGAGGTGTTTAATTTCTTTGTATATTATGATCATGGCCTTGAAGGCATAGTTTGATGAATTGAGGTATTATCATGATATTGTATATGTGAATGTGATGTGAAGGATTGGCGTGGGATTTCAATGATAGAATGATGATCTTGTATAAAAGGTAAATGTGTTGTGATTGAAGGCATATTCTTACTAAACACTCATGAATGATAATGGTGGAATGTGAAGAGTTTCTATAATGTGAATGTTGAATCTAGAATTGGTAGGCTTATGCATCATTTTCTTGTATAATGAATGTGTCTTGACTTGATGAATATGAATCGATAGGCTATGGCATTCCTTTCATATATGAGCAATGAATGTGTCTTGACTTGATGGATATGACTTGATAGGCTTAAGACATTCTTTTCATAAATGATCTAATGTAATGAAGACTCTAGAATCGATAGGCTAGTGGCATTCCTTTCTGAAAGAGTTAATGTACCATTAATTGATAGACTAGTGGCATTCCTTTCATGAGTATAAGAATGTGATGAGGGACCATGAATCGATAGGCTTATGTCATTCTTTTCATGGGGACTCTAGATCTATCCTTGAATGTACCATGGATCGATAGGCTTATAAAATTCCTTCCTTATGTAATGAAGTATCATGGGTCGATAGGCCTATGGCATTCCTCCCTAATACACTAATGTAATGTGAATGAAATAATCTATGGGAATGTAGGCTAAGCGCTGAGTGGATATGGTTAGATGGAAACTCTCCCAATGTTAGGTTAGAGTTCCAACGAACATCTTCCTATCCCATAACTATATGCCCACATAGGATATTGGCTAGCGGATTCCATCCGAGCTAATGTTACCCTCCCACCTTAGGCAAGTGGAACACCTCTTTACGGTGTGAGGCTATATGACACCAGATTCCATGTCTAGCTTGCATGGTCTATGTCGATTAAACACTTATTCCCATCATGTGAGATGTGCACTCTAGTTACTTGATAGGTACTACAAAGTGTAGGTAGTAATATGTGATGCTATCTATACATTGCACGAGTAGGTTTTGAAGGGGCTATAATGAGTTCTCTAAGTCTTAATGACTAATGTATGAAAGTCCTCTAAATGATGTTATTGAGAAATGTTGACTCCTATATGCTTAAATGTGAAGATACATGCTATACTTGGATTGTATTATGAGTACTTCCTTGTCATGACTTATCGTAGATGAATGTGCCTTGTCTATGGTGACTTCAAAGGAGTACTTAGTGTGAGTAGTAGTATGGGATGCTACTTGCACATTGCACAAGTATGACTTAGCGTTGTCTTAGAGGTTGGTCTTAAAGTGATAGTGTGACTCATGTATTGTTTATGTCTCTTAGATGCTTTATTGTGTAAAGGTTGAAAGGATGAATGGTAAGTTCACTTAGGGTGACCTTAAGGTGGTGCCTTAGTGTGGGTGTTGGTATGGGACACTATCCATACATTGCACAAGGTATAGCTTGAGGATTACTTGAGGTAAAGGACTAAGGTAAAGGTAAAGGTTTATATGTTGATCCTGTTGAAATGTGAAAATGTGACTTATATGTTGGCTGTTTCTTATATTATGCCTCTTTTACTCATATTCATGAAGTTTTACTAAAATGGCATAAAAGCATGACTTTCAAATCAAATGTCCTTTTTAAGCATGTTTTTGCATGGTCATCATACTTAGTACTTAATTGTGCTAACCCCATTCTTCTCCCTTTTTACCAAAGTGTAGGGTTTGGAGATATTGGTGTTCTATGCTTGAAGGATAGGTTTCTAAGGTGCTTGAAGATGAAGACATGGTGAGTCCTCATAGTTTCGATGACAAAACCCATTGTGTTCCTTTTATGTATTCAGTTTATGTTAAAGTTTTTGTATGGGCTAAGTACCAATGTTGTACTCAAAGTATTAGATGGTTTGAGACATAGTGTACAATTTCTAGAAAGTCCCCCGCTTGCTTTTTAATGAAAATGTCCTCGATTTTTAAGGAAAGTTTTAAATTCTTCTCTATTTTCCTATGTTCTTATGTTCAAGAATGCTATGAGGATTGTATTAGACCTCTTCAGGGTCAAGTATGCCGTATCACATCTAGGGGATAGCCTTGGGTCATGACAAGGTGGGGGAGTCGTCGTTTGCACCTGCAACCAGTGAATTGGGTTCAACCTAGTAAAGGGTGCAGTGGTAAATTTACCCTTTGCTTACTTAAGTGTTTGGACGGTTTTTATTGGTTAATTAAGATATTTTAAGAGTTTTAAAAGTATTTAAACACCTTTTCAAAGTCATTCTTCCAAATCACTCAAATTTGAAACCCATCTCTCCCAAAAAGTTCTCTCTCTAGAAACCTCCATTGGAGGTGAAGACTTCAATCTTCCAAGGTCAAGACTTCAAGTTTTTCAAGTTATTTTCATGGATTTATTCTCTAAAAGGTATGCTGGTCTTCATCCTTGACTTATTATCTTTTAAGGAGCCAACTTCAAAGTGATTTCAAATCTTCAAAGTTTACCCCAAAACCCTAGCTTTCAATGTATGCATGGGTTCAATTCAAAACGATTTCTAAAGGCATTATAGCATTGAATTATGAATGAATTGTGGATTTAAAGATGATTTAACATGAATTCTTCCTAGAACCCATGTTTTCCCCCAAATTCCTAAGTTCTGATTTGAGATTGGGATTTGATTGATTATGATGTAATGTGAATTGTTAATATTTATATGGATATAGAATGTTGAAATTATGCTATTACTCTTGCCTAATTGTATTGATCCACTTGAAAGGTGGAGGTGTTTAATTACTATGTATAATGTGAAGGATATGCATATGATTTAAACGATAGAATGATGATCTTGTATAGAATGTAAATGTGTTGTGATTGAAAGCATATTCTCATTTAACACTCATGAATGCTGATGATGGAACGTGAAGGGTTCTATAATGTAATATTGTATATCTTGAATTGGTAGGCTTGTGCATCCTATTCTTGTATGAATGAATGTAAAAGTGAATGTGTATCTTGAATTAGTAGGCTAAGGCATCCTTTTCTTGTATTGGTGAATCTGATCATGAAAGAAGTATCTTTAATTGGTAGGCTTAGGCATCCTCTTCTTGAATAATGAATGTATCTTGACTTAATGTCTTAATGTCTTGAATGGGTAGACCTAATGTTGGTAGCCCTTTCATAAATGTACTAATGAATGTGTTGATGACTTAGAGTTGGTAGACTTAATGTTGGTAACCTTTTCTTGAATGAAGAATGAATGAAGTTCAATGATAATGTTAATGATGATGGGTTAATTGAAAGGCTATTCTCAATTAGACTCTAATGAATGTTAATGACTTTTTGTGAAAGGACTTTCTCACAATAAGGGGATTCTTAGGTGATAGGATATTTTCATCTTTGAATCTATGAGCTTTCCAATGAATGAATGAATGTTGGGTTTAGGATAGATGCCCTCACGTGAGTTGAGGCGGGGTATCTAGTAGCAATCTCTTATCCCATAATAATAAATGAAAGAAATGAATGTCATAAAATCCGTGGAGAATAATTCTAAGCACCGAGTGGATATTGGTTGATATGGATACTCGTACGTAAGTTGAGGTGGGGTATCTAGTAATAATCTCTTGAGATGGATGACCATACGTTAGTTGAGGCGAGGTGTCTAGTAGCAATCTCCCTATCCCTTAAACTATGTGCCCACATAGGTCTATCTAGTGGATCCACTTAAGCTAAAAATAATGGTCCGACCTTAGGCAAGTAGGAATCCCTTATCCGGTGAGGGTGACACCGACATTCCATGAATTCCTCACATGGTCTTTGTCGGTTAAGGCTTACCCCCACAAAGAATGTTAATGAACTATGGCTTCTTAAGGATGCACTACTTAGTGTGGGTGGTGGTATGGGACGCCATCCATGCATTGCACAAGTAGGCTTTGAGAAGGGTCATGGTGTGTTCCTTTATAAAGTTAATGAAATGAATGGGCTCTAATGATGATGTTAATGAAGAATGTTGATCTAATGTCTAATGAATGAAAGTGTTCTAAATGAAGTTATCAAAGATTGTTGACTCTTACATGCTTAATGTAAATGATCCATGCTATACTTGGATTGTATTATGAGTTATTTCCTTGTCATGACTTATGGTATTGAATGCTCCTTGCTTATGGTGACTTCAAAGGAGTATTTAGTGTGAGTAGTAGTATGGGATGCTTCTTGCACATTGCAAAAGTATGACTTAGAGTTGTCTTAGGTGATGGTCTTTCTGTGATGATGTGACTTATGTAATGTTTACCTCTTATGTGTGAGTATTGTTGAAGATGGAAAGGTTGGATGGTAAGTTTACTTTTCGTGACCCTAATGTGGTACCTTGGTGTGGATGGTGGTATGGGACGTTATATATACATTGAACAAGGTATAGCATGAGGCGAAGAATTAATGTGAAGGTCATGGCCTCGGTGTTGATTGTGTCTCTAAATTTGATAAATGACTTGCATGTTGGTTATGTATTATATTATGCCTCTTGTGTTTATGTTCATGAAGATTTATCAAAAATGGCATAGTAGAATGACTATCAAATAAAATGTCCGTTTTAAGCATGTTTTTGCATGGCTATCATACTTAGTACTTAATTGTGCTAACCCCATTCTTCTCCATTTTTACCAAAGTGTAGGGTTTGGATATATTTGTGTTCTATGCGTCAGGAGTAGGTTTCTAAGGTACTTGAAGATGAAGACATGGTGAGTCCTCATAGTTTTGAGTACAAAACCCACTTTGTTCCTCTATGTCTTTTAGTTATGTTATAGCCTTTGTATGGGCTAAGTCCCAATAATGTATTCAAAGTATTAGATGGTTTGAGACAAAGTCTAGAAAGTTTTCCGCTTGCTTTTTAATGAAAATGTCTTCGATTGTAAAGAAAGTTTTAATTTTTCTCTATTTTCCTATGTTCAAGAATGCTATGAGGCTTGTATGAGACCCCTTCGGGGTCGATTAGGCCGTGTCGCATCTAGGGGCTAGCCTTGGGTCGTGACATGGCCAACCTTGTGAGATGTGTGAACCTTGCTTGAATCCCATTCAGCCTTACCCTTTTCTTGGAAGAAACTTGAAAAATTGTGACCCCTCTTTATCCATCTACCCATAACTTTCATGAAGTGTGGTTTGTGTGAATATCTAACTTTAGGCCAAAAGCCTAAGTTGGGGGTGTGGTGAAAAGAGAAAGAAAGTTAAGAAGTGTGAAAAATCCCCCTTTGAGAATAGTTTTGAAAAAAAGATTAAACCCATGCATGTAAAAAAAAAAAGAAAATAAAAGGGAAAAGAAGCAAAGAAAAAGAATGAAAAAGTTGTGAAATAAAGTGATGAAAATTGCAAAAGCAAAATGGGGTGTCCGGTAATTCATATGAAGTTGAATAATGGGGTGGATTATGAGCATGTTTGAATTGTTAAAGAAAAGGAGGAATGTGATGATTCTGGCCACACTTCATGAAGATAGAAGCCAATGAGCCTAAATGACCATACCTTGACACTCAGCCCAATTACAAGCCATGAAAAGACCTTTGTGATTTTGAGTGAGCTGAAACAAACTGATGATTGGAAAATAAGGGCAAACCTATGGGTGAAGTCATGCATATGTTCCTCTTTGTGAGTGTGAGAATCGTGTGTGATTCCAAAACTACAAATTGTTAACGAATTGTGTGTGAATATGGAATCATCTTTGTTGTGAGGGCATTTGAGTACATTTGTTGAACTTGAACTTGCATTTGAAGCAAGTATTGTGAACTTGAGCATCTTTAGTAATGGTGAGTCACAATTTGAATCTTTGAGTGCACAATTGAACATTGCATAAGTAAGTTGAGTCTTGTTGTGTGCATTCATGTTGAGTCTTATGTAGCACTGTTTGAGACATCCTTTTTGAACTGCTGAACTTGAGTTTTACTTGAGGACAAGCAAAATTTTAAGTTTGGGGTGCTGATGAGTCCGAGATTTGGACTCATTTAGGACTTTATTTAGATAGATTTAGTGTCCTCAAGTACATAATTTATTCTATAAACTGATGTTAATGCCTTGATTTTTAGGTATAAGGATTGAGGAGCAAATCAAGGACACTAACAGGCAAAAGGGAACAAAACAAGCTGAAGAAATAAAGAAAGGAAAGCCTGGTGATCGCCAAGGGTATTCGGTGAATCACCAAGTGGCTATCAGACCGCCTAAAGTTCCAGTGTGCCAAGCCCTGAAGGAAAGAACCAAGTCGGCGACAAAAAGGAGCAGTCGGCGGATCGCCTAGTCGTTCCACGAAGCAAAGTTAGATCGCCCAAAGTTACAGACCTCGAGGATGCTGAATGCTAAGGCAAAAAGGCGAAGGAAGAGGTCAAAGGGCGGCTCACCGAGTGGTTCGGCAAGCCTGACTTACTTCACCGAGTGGCCCTTCGTGGCTTATTCTCGGCGACTATAAATTACATTTTGAACATTAATTTAGTATCGATTTTTATCTATCTTTTGAATCCATTTTTAGTCTAGAACAGTTTTCTCAAAAGTTCCTAAGTAGACTTGAGGGTTTTGAGACTCAACTTGGAGATTTCACAAGTGGGTTTCTAATTTTCTTCGAATTGGAGCATTGTAAAGCTTGAATTCCTCTTACCCAGTTGATGGCTAATTAATTCGGTAACAGTTTTTATCTTTTTATGATGTCAAGCTAAAACCCTAATTCTTGGGGTGTGATCATGTGATTATCGGTTGAATTAGTGTATGGGTATTGTTAATTACTAGTCTAAATGTTATTTTGATGTGGGTTTAATCATTAATTGTGGTTTAATATATGAATTGTAGTTGCAAATGCAGTTCTATTTTAGTGTTCTTGACTTGCTCGAGAGAGAGGTTTTAGAACTAAAATTATTGATTAATGAATTGTATGTATTGTATTGATATGGGTTCAGCTCGAGAGAGTGAATCATAAACCCAGTCCTACCCATCTTGCTCGAGAGAGAAGATCCATAAAGGTTTTGGGCTGTTCTTAATTGCTATGCGTGTTGATGTTCGAGAGAAATCACCTGAAGAGGAATAGTTGTTCGAGAGAAAGCTATTTCAATTATAGTCTAGCCTACCCACTGATATTTAGCTGTTTACTATTAGTTTCAATTACCCATATGCCAAAATTCACCCATAATCGATCACATCCCGAGAATCTTTCTCCTTATTGTTATCTCATTGCTATTTCACTATTTTGTAGCTGATAATTGCAAATCAAAAAACCCATCTAATATTCGTGTCACCCCTTTTATTTGATATGTTTTTTCCTGATAATATCTATTCCTATAGCTACTTAGATCTCATTTGTACTTCTTAATTGAATTTGAACACGTACCGCTCCCTGTGGGATTCGACCCCAACTGAATTGTTGGGTTTTATACTGCTTAATGATCGTTCACACCTAGAATCGGATGAGGTGTGCATGAAATGTTAATAAATTATCAGCTACAAAACATGCGAAACAAAGGAAATATCAATATAAAGAGGGATTCTCGGGATGTGATCGACTATAGACAAATTTCATTGTTTGGGTAATTGAAATTACTAATAAATAGCTAAATATCAGCGGGTAGGGTAGACTATATTTCATGACCCAAGGCTAGCCCCTAGATACAAAATGGCGTACTCGACCCCGAAGGGGTCTTATACAAGCCTCATAGCTCATTCATTGCATAAATAATAGAAATAGTACGGAATTCAATTTTTTTTATTTAAAACCATACAATCAAACATTTTGCTTATTGTCTATATATACCTATCTAGCAAGAAACAAAATGAAACTAAGTCACTTAAAGCAAGGTATCATGATCTTTGATGTAACATTAGACTCCATGATTCAACTAAATCAATTATTTTTGAAAAACATTTAAACGCAAGAGAAAGTCTGTATCTCACATGGTCATCTTAGATACAATCTTGAACAAGAATATGGACACGGCCCTTTACAATTGAAAAGACTAGAATTATCTATTACATGAAAAGGAAAGAAACTCAAAAAGACTCTTGTCCTCGATCTATGAGAACGTACCACTTTAGCCTTGGAGGAAATCTCAATCGAAGCACCTCAATCTAGAGATAATCAATCACTTGCTGAAACCTACACTTGTAGTAAAAACATGAAGACTAAGTATGATAGCCATGCAAAAACATGCTTAGAAAGGACATTTATGTTTAGAAGTCATGATGTATGCCATTTTGGTAAAACTTCATGAACATTAATAAAAGAGGAATAATATAAGTCACAACCAACATGCAAGTCATTTATCCACATTAGAA
The DNA here is from genome assembly GCA_029582725.1 of Solanum chiquidenum. Lineage (NCBI taxonomy): Eukaryota > Viridiplantae > Streptophyta > Magnoliopsida > Solanales > Solanaceae > Solanum > Solanum chiquidenum. The sequence continues at coordinate 3,506 of JAJOOS010005411.1, read as the reverse complement.
CATGATCAACCATATAACCCATTACCTTTACTTTAAACCTTCACCTCAAGTAACCGTCGTGCTATACTTTGTGCAATGTATGGATAGCGTCCCATATCACCACCCACACCAAGATACAACATTAAGGTCAGCAAAAGTGAACTTACCATTCATCCTTTCCAATTTTACACAATAAAGCATAAAAGAGACATAAACATCACATGAATCACATCATCACATTAAGACCACCATCTAAGATAACTCTAAGTCATACTTGTGCATTGTGCAAGTAGCATCCCATACTACTACTCACACTAAGTACTCCTTTGAAGTAACCATAGACAAGGCACATTCACATACAATAAGTCATGACAATGAAGTAACTCATAATACAATCCAAGTATAACATGCATCTTCACATTTAAGATAGAAGATTCAACATTCTTCATTTGCTTCAGTACATTAAGAGCACCTTCATTCATTAGACATTAAATCAACATTCTCATAAATGTCATCATAAGAGTCCATTCATTCATTAACATTATAAAGGAACACACCATGAGCTCCCTCAAATGCCTACTTGTGCAATGCATAAATGGCGTCCCATACCACCACCCACACTAAGTAGTACATCCTTAAGAAGCGATAGTTCATTAACATTATTGTGAGGGTAAGCCTTAACCGACATTGACCATGTGAGCAATTCATGTAATCCCGGTGTCACCCTCACCGGATAAAGGGATTCATACTTGCCTAAGGTAGGACTATCGTTTGTTTAGCCTTAAGTGAATCCACTAGCTAGACCTATGTGGGCACATACATTATGGGATAGGGAGATTGCTACTAGATACCCCACCTCAACTAACGTATGAGTATCCATCTCAAGGGATTGCTACTAAGGGCCTCGCCTCCACTCACGTCTGAGCACCCATTTCAATCTATATCCACTCGGTGCTTAGCATTATTCTCCATGGAGTATTTGACATTCATTACATTCGTTCATTATTATGGGATAAGAGATTGCTACTAGATACCCCGCCTCAACTAACGTATGGGCATCCATCTCAAACCCAACATTCATTCATTCATTGGAAAGCTCATATATTCAAAGATGATAATAGCCTTTCACCTAACAACCCCCTTATTTTGAGAAAGTCCTTTCACAACAAGTCATTAACATTCATTAGATTACAATTGAGAATAGCCTTTCAATTAACCCATCATTATTAACATTATCATAGAAACTTCATTCATTATTCATTCATGAGTGTGTGTGTAAGTGAGAATGACCTTTCACATAAAGCCTCATCATTCATATGTATTAATTGAGAGATAATATTTAATCATAACACACTTTCATTCTAAACATGATAATTATACATTCATTGAAATCACACACACATACTTTACTTCATGAACACACATAGATCCTTTACATATAGAGGTACAAGGAGGATATCCATCAATTCAATACCAAATATACATAGTAGGTAAACACCTCCACCTTTCAAGTGGATCAATAGCTCAACCACAATTTTACTTCAACTAGTAATTAGGTCATAACTTGCCTTTCAAGGCCATGAACCAACATCAACCCCTAAATCCAAACTACTACAATAGAATATGAAATTGACATGATTCAATCACTTAATTCAACATAAACATCAATAGTTCAACAATCTAAATCAATCTAGGCATAATCCGTCAACACTCATTCACGATCAACAAACCTACTTCATAAGGCACAATCTAGAAATTGAGAGAATTCATGGTTTCATAGAGTATTTTCATCATAAATCATCAATTAAACACTAATACCATCATAATTTTTCATTAGAAACCATTTGAAAATGTTTGATGAAAGAACCCATGAGATTGAGTAAAACCCTAGATTTTTCATACTTTCAAATCACCTTTTTAATTGGCTCATTGAATGTAAAATTAGACAAGGATCAAGACTACCATACCTTGTTATTGATTCCCACGAAATCCCCTTGAAAATCCTTTGAAAACCTTGATGAATTTGACCTTGAGAGCTTGAAGTCTTCACCTCCAATGGAGGTTTCTAGAGAGAGATCTTTTGGAGGGGAGGGGAGGTTTTGATTTAGGGAAATTGAATAATGAAATCTAAAATAGGGTTTTAATGTTTTAATACTTTTAAAATATCTTAATATACTTAAAATAACCGTCCATACACTTTAAACAATTAATAAATAATTTACCAAATGACCCTTGCCCAAGTCGTGTCTAAACCAACAGTTGTGGATCACGCACTAGACCCAAAGACCGTGAGTCTTCTTACGGACCGTACTGTTGGTCCGTGGTCTGGGGCTGGGCCATGGTTTTGGAGGTGTTGACCTACGGAGGACATCTACGGGGCATGGATGGACCTATGGGCCGTGAACTCCATCCGTAGGTCATCAAATTTTTGGCAATTTTCAAGGTTCTTTGGGGGTCTTGTTGTTAGATTAAGGGTCCTCCTCAAGGACCCCTAGGGTGGTCCTTAGGGAGTCGTACCTCGATGTTTGACCCCTAAAACCCTCAACCAAAGCTCGGGACAACATCAAACAACTCGTAACCCAAAAATAACTCAAAACGACACTCGTCAATCTCTAGTTCAACCTACTAGATTTTAGGGTTGTTACACTATAATTAAGATAGTTTTATCTCGAACAAGTATCATGAATCAAGCGATTTCTTTCGAACATCAACAATGTTAGCAAATAAGAACAGCCCACACCTTAATTCATCGACTCTTTCGAGCTAGATAAGTAGAATTGAGATTATGATTTACCCTTTTGAGCTAAACCCATATCAACCCAATTACTACAATAATCAATTGAAAGCTTTGATTCTAAAACCTCTTTTTCAAGCAAGCCCAGAATGCTAAGTTCGAATTGCATTTGCAACTACAATTCTTAGATTAAAGCACAACTATCAATTAAACCCACTTCAATTAAGCATTAAAATCAGCAAATAACAATACCCATAAGCTAATTCAACCCATAATCACATGATCACCCCAAGAATTGGAGTTTTAGCTAAACATCATAAAGAGGTAAAAACAATTACCAACACGATTGGCGATCAGCTGGGTAAGAGACTCCAAGCCTTACCAATGTTTTCCAAGGGTAAAATTCAAAGACCCACTTTCAAATCCACAAAATTAAGCTTATAAATCCTAAAAGTCTACAATAAGAACTCAAAAACAAAGAGAAAACTCTAATTCTAAAACTTGGGGATCAGAATTCCCTGGGAACTCTCAGAACTTCGAACTCCTCAAAATTCCTTTTAAATTCCAATTTATAGTTTCCTGTGTTTTGGCGTAAAAGTCCACTCAGTGGATTAAGTCTGAAACGACCCCAAAAATGCCCGAAAATGTTCTTCGAAAATACCTATAATTGTAATTTCCATATATCTCAAAATCCGTGCATGATTTCGGAAATTCGACTTCATATTCTTATTCAGGGGGTCAAATTGAGTGGGAAATGGGTCTAACCCGAATTTTAGAGCAACCGTATCAAAAT
>JAJOOS010005410.1:0-19131 GCA_029582725.1 Solanum chiquidenum | reverse complement strand
CAACTTGTTCCTTTTACATCTGGAATCTGGAATTTCGCTCAAAAAAAATTATTCAACAGTTAAAAAGGAAATTTTGTCTATAGTGCTATGTATCACTAGGTTTCAAGATGACCTTATTAATAAAGAAATTTTATTAAGAGTGGATTGTAAGTGTGCTAAAGAAATCTTGCAAAACGATGTTAAAAACCTTGTTTCAAAACAAATATTTGCTAGATGGCAATCTCTACTATCTAGCTTTGATTTTAAAATTGATTTTATCAAAGGAGAAGATAATTCTCTACCAGACTTTCTAACTCGTGAATTCTTGCAGGGAAAACATGAGGCCATTTAGACCTACTGCTCCTTCTAAAGGAGACAATCTTCCAAATGCAAAAATGGCTAGACCATTTACACTTCCTCCCTTAACTCCAGTAAAAACTGAAACTACTCAAAGGCCTGAACTAACCTTCCAAAACAAGTTCACAGCTTTGGCAGATTATCCAAGACTACCCAGTCCTCCTCAACAGAAGCTTCCAAAGCTCATTTGCCCACCTCAACCAAAGTTGATCAATCTTAGACCAACAAAACCATTTCAACAAGAAGCATCTTCCAGCTCTGTCCAAACTAAAGAAAGTTATACTATGAAAGCACCAGAGTCTTTTGCTCAAGCCGTTAACCCTGAGTTAACCAAAACTATTCCCCTTAAATCAATCCCAAAAGAAGAAGAAACTTTTGAATTTATTGTTTCACATGTATTGCCTATAATGTCTCTCAACAAGGAATTTGGAAACATGGATACAGGAGCCCTAATCAGACCCTGTTATACAGATTTCAATTATGTGGATACTGACAATCCATTGAAGACTAGAAGATTCGATGAAGCCATTCTTATTGATACAGATTCAATAGAAATAGAGCATTCCAGAGATGCAAACAACAATATCAATTATTCAAGATTCACTATTAAAAAAATCTTGGATCCTTTTGAATGATTTGCAGACCACCTACATACTCCCATTGCTTTGACGATGACCCATAAGCCACAGACTTATAATTGGTGTGATTATAAGGCAGCATGGATGAATTTTCTTTATTTGAGACCAAGACATACTTGGTTCGTAAAGTACAGTCTAAGCATTATCAAAGCACCTATTCCCAGATGGTTCTACGAATGGTGGAACTTATTCGGAGGAATTGAGAAAGCTCTCCCCCAACAATTTCTCAATAGGTTTGAAGATTTTCAACCCAAAGAAGGAATTACTACTCTACCAGCGCATATTAAATTATGAAAGTATTATATTCAGAAAAGAATATCGTATATTATTTCTTGGAACTTCTCCAAGAATGATTTTGAATGTATCCATTATTTGTGTAAGCAAATCCAAGTCAAAGGTTGGATTCCCAAACAACCTAATACTAAAGCCCAGTCAAGAGACAAGGCAAGTTCATCTTCCACAAAGAGTTCATCCAAAGCAGCACTCAAAAAGAAACTGAAAGATGCATTGGATAACATAGAAAAATATGATGAAAACTAGATGATGAAAATGATTGAAGATGCCGCTTCCACTGAAAGCAACAACGAAGACAATGGTGACATGTGTGATCCCAAAGGTTTAGCGTTGGCTTACATGAATCCTGATTATGAATAGGAAAAGGACCCTTGTGGAAAAATAGAGGCAAAGCCGGAATTATTTTTCCATATAGTGGCATTTCATTATTCTAAATTAGCATCCAAAGAGAAGCTACAAGAAAAAACACTTGGATCAACATGGACTTCATCATAGGTTTACCTCGTACTCGCAGACAACATGACTCCATTTGGGTAATTGTTGACAGAGTTACTACGTCTGCACGCTTTTTGGCTGTCAAGACTAGAGATTTGGTGAAGGACTATGCCAAGCTTTACATTAATGAGATAGTTAGGTTGCATAGGGTTCCTTTGTCTATCATCTTATATAGAGGTCCTCAGTTTACCTCTCATTTTCAGAAGTCGTTTCAGAAAGATCTTGGTACCCAGGTTAATCTTAGCACATCATTTCATCCGCAGACAGATGGGCAGGCAGAGCATACCATTCAGACCTTAGAGGACATATTGAGAGCTTGTGTGATTGACTTCAAGGGTAGTTGGGATGATCACCTTCCTCTTATAGAGTTCGCCTACAATAATAGTTACCAATCTAGTATTCAGATGGCCCCTTATGAGGCATTATATGGGCGTAGATGTAGATCTCCACTGGGTTGGTTTGAAGTAGGTGAAGCAGCCTTGATAGGACCATATTAAGTTCATGATGCTATGGAGAAAGTGCAACTCATTAGAGATAGACCTAAGATAGCCCAGACTCGCCAGAAGTCCTATGTAGATGTAAGGAGAAGGGAACTAGAGTTCCAAGTTGATGATTGGGTTTTCCTGAAAGTGTCACCTATGAAAGGAGTGATGATATTTGACCAAAAAGAAAGATGAGTCCTAGATATGTAGGCCCTTAAAAGATCTTAAAAAGGGTTGGTAAAATGGCATATTAGTTAGAGTTGCCAACAGAACTAGAAGCAGTGCATCCGGTTTTTCACATTTCGTTGCTGAAGAAGTGTGTGGGTGATCCAACGTCTATTGTACCTTTAGAAAGCATGGCTGTGAAGGATAGTATCACTTATGAAGAGGTACCAGCTGAAATCCTCAACCGTCAGGTTCGAAGGTTGAGAAATAAGGTAGTCGCTTCAGTCAAGGTTTTGTGGAGGAGTCAGTCCGTAGAGGGAGCTACTTGGGAAACAGAAGTAGCCATGAAGTCCAAGAATCCTCACCTCTTTCCTTCCGATTCCACTCCAGCTTCAGGTAATAGTTCCTCCTCAGTTTTTCAGTCATTCATGCGCAAATTCAGTCTTAGTATCATGTTCTTTCAGTTTGTACTTGCATTTTCAGCGTATTTGCATGTTCTTGGAACTTAGTTCAGTCAGAAATTAAGTTCTCAGTGTTTAGTGGTAAGGTTGCAGCTCCTTCCCTCCATACTCAACTAGTTTAACTTCATTCGAGGATGAATATTCCCAAGGGATAGATAATGTAACACGTCGGATCTGAAAATGAAGAAAAATCCTAGTTTTCAGAAAATTGGTGCCAGTACTGATGGAACCACCCATGGACCATAGGTGGGACCATGGACCGTAGATTAGGTTCCATCGTTAAGGCCCAAATCTTTATAGTCTCTGATCTCACCAACAATCGACCAGTACGGTCCGTGGTTGGACCTACGGACCATAGGTTTGACCGTTGGTGAAGGTCAATAGCCAGTTAGAGGGAAATTGCTGATTGGGTCAACTTCAAATGGTCATCACTCTTAGACCAAAAGATATTTGGTGGCCCATGACCTACTATATGATAGATAATTGAATCCTCTTTCCAACGCTACCGAGTTTGCTAAAATCCCATCTCTTAGTAAAAATTTTTGCTCGTTTGAGTGAAGCCCTATCGGGCAGACTTGACCTACGACCCAAACCTATGGACCGTAGGTTGACCTACGGCTCGTAGGTCCCTCCATAGGTGGATTCCAACAACTTTTAAGTTAAGGGTCTTTTGGCCTTTTCCCTATGCGTTGGACCCCTAAACTACATCGTTTAAACCCTAAACTACGTGGTTTTGGTAAGTTTTAGCCTAGAAACATAACTAGAACTTACTTAGGTCAGATCATTCATCTAAACTTAGAAAAATTAGAACGCTAAGAGGAGAAAGAAGTTAAGAACCCTAGTTCAAGAATGCAGCAAGATTCCATCAGTTCCTGCCTCGAAATTAAAAGATTTCACTATGGAATTCATCACCAGGTATGTGGGATTTCACTAGTGTGTTCCTTTCACCCATTGGATCCCTAGAATTCAGTCAGATTATTGATTCCCTATTATTAACTAGACCTAGGGTTTCTAGAACTTCAGTAGATTATCATGAATTAGTTATTTAAATGTTCCGAATCATATTATCATATTATTACTTGGTTTCTAGCATAAATTTCAGAACCCTAGTTATGTATTTCTTTAGTTCTTGAATTACACATGCTAGGTCAGATATTTCAGTTATTTCAGATATACATGCCTTAGGTTTTGAATTTTTCATTATCAGTATATTAATGTGCATTCCCAATTTGCATGTTAGTTTTGAGCTATCCAGTATATTAGAGAATTCAGTCATGATGTGTTAGCTCAGTATTCAGTATCTCTATCATGTTCAGATTATACTCTTTCTTTATTGCTTGTTCAATTATGTACTTGACGCATACTCTGTGTTACATCTTTTCGTGATGTAGGTTCAGGTTCTCAGCATCCAGATCACGCTTAGATCGGTTCCTGATCCCTGCTTCAGCAACATCAGTGGTGAGTCCCCATTCTTTGAGGACAATAGTCATGTCATATTTCAGTTGTTTACTTTCAGTTTTGCTAGATTTAGCTGGGGCATGTCCCAACACTTCTAGTCAGTTAGAGACTATTTTCAGACATAGTTAGATTCAACTTAGTGTTTGAGTTTGATATTTCTTTTGTATTAAAACTCTCAGATTTGATATATTCAGTTTTAGTATATGGCTATTCCCCATCATTTAAGATTTACTTATGATTAGCTTCCGCATCAGTGATTATTATTCTTAGTATGCTCATGTCATGCCAACAAGGTTAGTTTGGGGTCACTTGTGATTCTAGGTCCCGTGTCCGCATCTCGGGGGTAGCTCGGGGCATGACAACTACATTCATTCAAGTTTTTGTTTCCATTTTTCTGCATATCGAAGTAGCTCGATGCTCAACTGTTTATGAAAATCCTAGCTAATAACATAAGCGAAAGAAGGATACAAGAAGAAAGGCAACTTCAACTCTTGAAATGTCAGTAGAGAAAAATAAACATCCATAATAGTAGAGTCCATACCTTAAATAAGGGAAAAAGAGATTAATTCATGTGACAACTCAAGCTGTTTGATCTTGAAAGGTCTTAAAGAAAGCACATTCTTTTTTAGTCCATACCTTTTTTGCATTTTTACTTGAATTTTCCGATATCATTGATCATCTTCACACCTCAATTTTGCTGATCTGAATTTATATTGTACTTGAATTCTAGTAACCAAGTGTCTGCATTAGCATTAGTCAATGTAGTTCTCCACGGTTCATCTAACAGAATATTCACAGTAACATCAAAAAGACAAAGTCAATTTTGCTATTTTCTGGGCTAGTGACTGCACTAAATGCAACAAGCAGATTCATGATTTTATTGAAAATGGTATTCATTGTATGGATATTGTGAGTTGTAATGACTATTCTCTATCCCTTGTGAAATTGATCAAGGATTGCAGATTGGATTTTGGTGATAGAATTGGGTTATATCTGCATCCTAGTTTATTATCAAAGTTTATTTTCAAATTATTTTCTAAGGTTCATTATTCAAGAATTAGGCCTGTATTTTTTCTTCCGTACTTGTGATTGAAATATCTAGATTCTCAAATTTTTGTCTTCTTTTCTGTACTTGTATTAGCAAGAAAATTTTGTCTCACAATTGTGTAAACGATTTAAGAATTAGGATGAATAAGTTGATGTATATGGAGTATGAATATATGATGGTTTTGCAGATACCCACATTTTGCCTTCTAAATCTAATTTTTTGTATTGGGAGAAAGAGTTTAGAAAATATTTCTGGCACAATGTGTTATTCGATAACTAAGAGATGAGTGGTTATACAATTCAATTCATCTGTTCGCTCCCTATGAAAGATCTTGTGCCTCAATGCATGGTTATACAATCTTGAATATCATGCCTGAATAAATAAGATTTGAATTAGAATGAACAAAGAACTGATAATTAGATATGGTTGTATAGTTTTGAGTATCTTGTGATAACTCGAGCTATTTGATCACAGTTTTTCCAAAACATCTTGTACTGTCATTCTTGAAAGGTCTTCCAACAAGCACATTCTTTCTTAATTTGTATATTTCTTTTGATAGAACCTTTTCTATTTTTTTACTTGAATTTGTTGTTATCATCGATCGTCTTCACATCTCAATTTTGCTAATCTGATCTTGTTTTGTACTTGTATCCTAGTAACCAAGTGTCTGCATTAGCATTCGTCATTGTAGTTCATCTAACAGAATATGCACAGTAACATCAAAGAGACACTGTCCATTTTGTTGTTTTTTGGGCTAGTGATTGCAATAAATTTGTGAGTAGATATAAAGTTGTCACAAAAGGCAAAGTTTAAATGGTCATTCTACCGAAGTTGATATAATTATAACAAATGCTTGGAAATAAGGACCCCATTTCACGCACAAACACACATGTAGAAGATTACCCCAAGCTTGTCTTCTCGCATCATATCGGCAACATATTTCTTAATCATTGGGGCTGAATCTTTAAGTTGATGTCTTATGTACTGTGTGATTGACTTTAATGAAGCAAAACTGTGTGGTATCCCTACAATACTTCTATTCCTTGTGCATGGGAAAAGATTCCTCTGGGTCTTCCAAATAGAAAATGTTGAACTGATATAGTTTTCTCAAATTCTCTAACTTTGTGTCCTCTTATAACACAATTAGTTCAAATACAAAATAATCATCAATTCTCATATGTCGTAGCTTTGCAAGTCTCCAAATACTAGGTGATGTACACAGTTTGATATGTTATTCAACAACAGAGTTTTTCAGCAAGTCTAGTGTTACAACCTTTGTTTCACTAGTTTTCTCCACTGATTGATTTCTCCTCTAAGTTGCAAACAAGAATGGATATTCCTGGTAAGTGTTCCAACACGTGCCATAAGAAAGAACAATTTGCCATTCTTTAATATGTGTCTGGTACACCTTGTGTTAAATCAATAACACTACATTTAGGGTACGCACTGTGTTATTTTGTGAAGTTCAGTAGCGTATTTGAGCCTTTTTTCTTTAATAAATGACCTTATTTTAAAAAAAATGTCATAAATGATTATGTATTGATGTGCCACAAGTTATAAAATCTTATTCTAAGAGACCAAAATAAACAATTAAAAGACTTAATAACTGTCTGGTTGTTTGTGTAGAGTAGGGCCAAGGCAGTTAAAAGAGGGTGTTTAGGAAAAGGAAAAGGAAATTATGGGAGAGCTCTAGCCTCTGAAATGTCTAGAAAGGTTGTGATCTAGTTAATCTTAGATTATGTATTATATAACTAAAATTCATTCATGTCTTAGGATGAAATTTGCGGTATTGGCAGTGTCCTAGTGATTGTATTTTAGATTTATTATGTAATATTAATGTATCTGGTGTGAAACATCAATATTTGTTCATTTCTTTACTATTTCAGTAGTAAAGTCTATCAATTAGGTATTAAAGGAGAAACTTTCCGGGATGGTGAATAGAATGGAAAGACGAGTCGAACAAGTGTAGACTAATTTGATAGGGGTAGGAGAAGATGTCAAAAAAATGGAAGGATGGTTTCAAGAAATAAGAGAGTCTCTTGCTAGAATGAAGCACATTGGAGAACCATGATGGGAGAATCATCCCTTTCTCAAACTAGATTCATCGGATACTAAAAAGGGGAAAACAATGTCAACTTGGCTGGAGAAAAAAATGGGAAGAAATTTTGGAAACCACAACTACTAGTTTTCGAAGGAGAGGATCCTTTAGGATGGTTTCTCAATGTGGAACGAAATTTTGGAGTAGATGAAATTTCTGAAGCGGAAAGATTACAGGCATCAAGTGTTTGTTTGGAAGGAAAGGCCTTAAATTGTTATTATTGGATAGATCTTGGCAACCAACGTTAACCTGGAAAAACTTCAAAGGGAGTTGTTGAACCAATTTCATCATTCTCAAAAGATCAATCAGTATGCTATTTTAATGGGGATGAAGCAGGTTACGACTGTAACCGCGTTTCATGAAGAATCTAAAAGGGTGTCAGTGACTAGGCAGGAGGTGTCTGATGGGCTGTTATCTAGCGTATTTTTGAATGGGCTGAAAGAGGAAATTTGTACCTTATGTATTTTTCTGAATGTCTAGAATGGTTGTGATCTAGTTAATCGTTGGTTATGTATTATATAACTAATATTCATTCATGTCTGAGGATGTTATTTATGGTTTTGGAAGTGTCCTAGTGATTTCTTGTTGTAATATCAATGTATCTAGTCTAAAACATCAATATTTGTTCCATTACTTACTATTTTAGCAGTAAAGTCGATATGTGCCCTTTTGAGCAAGCTGATAATCTTATGAGAGAATGTCCGACTATGATCTAAAATTATGTAAGTTATTACTAACATGAGACATTAGCCTAGGTTGAGAAATATATGAGCAGTCGATGTTGATTGAACTGGATCAGGAATGATAGAAGATCTACTACTAGCTATTTGTATATTTGTTGGTGGAAATTTGGTATCTTGGAAGAGTAAGAAACAAAATGTTGTATCTCGATCTAGTAAAGAATCCGAATATAGAGCTATGGCTCAATCCACCTGTTAAATACGATGGATACATCACCTTTTAACTGAGATTTGTTTGGGGCCTTGTTCTCCAACAAAACTTTGGTGTGATAATCAGGCTGCTCTACATATTGCCTCAAGTCAGGTGTCCCATGAACAGACAAAACAAATAGAAGTTGACTTTAACTTTATCCATGAGAAGATTTAAGAGAACACATTTTTCACTTGATATGTGAAGACTGGGGAGAAATTAGGTATAATATTTACGAAGTCTTTAAGTAGAAATCATGTGGAATATCTTTTTAACAAATTGGGCATGATTAATATCTATGCTCCAACTTCAGGGGGAGTGTTGCAGAATGCACATAGACAAGTCTACATATATTATACATTGCACTATCATAGGTAGAGAATAGGTAGAAATATTAGGGATTTTATTTTATTTTACTTCCTTACATATATTTACTTGTACACCTACAAATAACTGTTATTCTTGCAATAATACAACAAGGAATTTGGTCCATTGTCTCTGTGTTTTAAACTTGAACAACATGTTGTTTTTCATTTGCGAGAAAGTAGCAGCGTACACTTCTTTGAATTCAATCAATTCCATTTTAATCTTTTGTTTACCTCTGTTGGTCCTCTTTTTCATTGCAAAATAAAATAATGAAAGAATAAAATAAGAAGATGTTTAGGTTGAATAAGACTGAATGCCTGAGCAACTAGGAAGGAACGCCAGGGTAATTCATAGTAGGTGCAAGAGTCTATTTGTCATGTGTACTGTCACACTATTTAATGTTTTCATATTATGGGTCTACTAGTTCTGGGAACATGCTTTGCAGGTTTATCCAAAAAACTTAATCTAAACATATTGTAAATGATAAATTTGGTACACTATATGATAGGACATAATTACCAGAAAATAAAAGATTGTAATATAGAACATAATGGAATTTGACTAATTCATGATTCAACAAAAACTTGAAGCACAACACCGTGTCTGATTTTACTTCTTCATTAAAATGCACTATATAAACTCTATAGTTTTTTGTTTCGCATAACAAAAAACAAAATGTGATATCATAAATTTACATAGAATATGAAAAAACTTCACCATATTAGTTAATGGTTTGAGGAAAAAATGAACAAAGAAAATAAAAGTAGAACCGACAGATGAGGATAAATTGTTACATACCTATTGAATTTCTGTCATCCAATGGTAAAAGCATGATGAATTCTTGATAATAATTTATATAAGATGGTCAATGAGAAAAAATCAATATAAATTTATCATTAGTGTTAATTATCACTCCCTCTGTCCAACAAAAGTTGTCCACTATTAACTTGACACACCCCTTAAGAAACAATAAATAATAAGGATAATATTACTATTGTACCCTTTGACTTTATTAAATTTAATGCATTGGAATATGTGTTAGATGATAAATAGTATTTAATAGAAAGGGCAAAATAGACGCAAAAGGTAAATTATCTCTTGATTTTCTAAATTGGACAATTATTGTTGACCAACTATTTTTAGTATAGTGGACATCTATTGTTGGACGGAAGGAGTACTAAATGGTGGAAAACAAAATGTTTGACAACATTTAGCAATTATTTAATATTTAATAGAATTTCATTAAGGTACATAACTATTAATTTTTCTTTAATTAATTGTCTATATTCATCAGAAATGTGAGAAGTTTTGCATGTTCTTAACAAATATCATTCTTATGATTAGGGTAAACAAATACATGATTGGAAGAAATATGTTAAAGGAAAAAATTAACTTGCAATAAAATTATTTTATTCAAAGGTTAACCAATAAATTAACCATAATCATTTTCATTTTTTTTTGCATATTAATCATATGTTATTAATTGGTCACTGTGTAACTTACAAAATGAATATGATCAATTTATGACTCTTTAGCTTGCAATTAAGTTAGGAGTTGAAAAGAATGTGAAATAGTTTTAATAATTAATATTTAACTTCTTCGATATTTCACAACATTTTGAATTAGAATAGGGGTAAAATGCTATTTCAACTTGTAACTTTGTGGCTTCCCACTTTTAGTATAATATGATTTTGTTACGCGTATTGTCACATTATTTAATGTTTTCATATTACAAGTCTATTTGTCACGTGTATTGTCATATTATTTAATGTTTTCGTATTACGAGTCTATCTGTCATCAATACTTTTACGTTTATTTAATACTTCATATTATGTGAATCTATTACTAGATTTACATATATATTGCTATATCGGGAGGAGATCCTTGAAAAAACATAAAGTTATCTATGTGTGACCTATATGTCACCAGTTTGAGCCATGGAAGAGGTCACTAATGTTTTCACTATGGTAGGCTATTTACATCACATCCCTTGGCGTCGGGCCTTTCCCTGAACCCTATTAATACAGAATGACATTGCTTAAAAGACTTTCTTATGGGGGACAAAAGAATCAAGACCACTATATTTGGGGGACAACTTGTGAAATTTGCTGAATTTCGATGACATATTTGAGCTTTTTATTTTTAATAAATGACCTTTTTAAAAAAATATCTCTTACATGTTTTACATACCTTTCAAAAACAGTCTAATGATCCCTTTCGATCAAGCTGATAATCATATGAGAAATGTCTCACTATGATCTAAAATTATGTAAGTTATTACAAACATCAGACAATAGCATATTAATGGTGTATCTAAGGTTGAGAAATATATAAGCAGACATTATAGACAATCTAATATTATCCGGGAGGATAATTTCTCAAGGGTTCTGTTTTGGGAAAAGTTCACATAAGGACAAAATGTAAATGGTAATATATTTGCTAAATAACTCAAATAAAAAATAAAAAATGACCTAAATAGTCATTTATCAAGATACTGACCCACAAATATATACTCTCACCAGTTTCATGCCATCAAACGTTGAAGAAGAAGCCTGCAAAGTTAACAACACATCACGAGTAAAGACTCAAAAGCTAATACAGATAAGCCCTCCACTGATATTCGATCTGAATACCGTGAGGCACATTAGGAAAGAGATTACCCAGGAAGAACTTACTTTTGGAAGTTGCGGAATCCATTTAGGAAGTGGAGTATCGATGACTATTCTCGTGAAATTGATCAAAGTTAATTTTCAAATTATTTTCTAAGGCTCATGATTAACGAATTAGTCCTATGATTGGAATATGTGGATTCTCAAATTTTTGTCTGTTTTTTTGCACTTCTATTTGCAAGAAAAGATTCATTGATACTTGTGCAAATGATTCAAGAATCAAGACCAAAATTTTAATTTTCCCATTTAGTTACTTGACCGTGTATAAAATTCTATACCATAGATGAATATTAGTTAAACTCATATTTTTGTCCACACATCACATAACGTAACAATCTTGGAATTACTATCCTGAATTTAAATGCCAAAATAACACATTTTTCCTTTGTTATAACTCTTCTCTGAAATAAGTTTAAAATTTAAAAATTGTAATAATTTTCTCTGATTCCCGCCCAAAGTTGGAATAGAAAATCGAATATGTATCTTTATAAGGTGTTACTGCCTCTCTCTTTTTCAATATTTTATTTTCTTGAAAATTGTATCCTTCCTTGGTTTCTTAGATGGCTGATCAAAGGCCTTTACTTAGCATGAAAAAGACCTTCTTTTACAATTTCTTTCCATTAAAAGCTGAAGAAGAAGCTTGCAAAGTTAACAACACTCCACATGATGTGACTCGAGAACTAGGGGATATAAGGGACTTATCCCCTGCCCCAAAAATCGATCTGCAAAACCCATGGAAGATCAAGAAAAAGTTTCCCCATGACAAGATCATTGTTAGAATGCTGATGATTCCATTTTTTGAGATGTTTGAGTACATCCTTCGATACTGGACTTTGGACATGGCCCAAATTTTGGAGAACGACTGCAGTGTGTGTGTTGACCTGTGGGATGTAACTGAGGGAAATGTCTCTAAGAAGTATGAAGGTGGAACTGTTTGGCTCAGGAAGTTGTACAGTGATGATTTTGCTCTTTGGTGCATCAAATTGTTCAAGGATCACGGTTTGGGTGATGGTGACGAAATTGGGCTTTATTGGGATCCTAGATTTTCCTGTTTAGTGTTCAAATTGCTTTCTTAGGTTGGCTCTTAGTGGAAAGGTCCAATAATTTAGGACCAGAAACAACATTATATCACAGTCTTTGGTTTAATATTATTCTTCCATAGAATTGTAATAGATGAAGACATAATTATGAAATTGAAATTCTAGAAGGTCCCAATTTAGTTTGCACAATTCCTTTTTTGCACTTGTGTTTTCATTCCCTATTATTATAGTGTTCTTTTGAGTTTGTATAATAGTTTAGATAGTTGTGATGTTCTTTGTCAACCTAGACATAAGCTTAATGGGAGAAATAAGTTGATATACTCACAAAAAATGCCTGGAAATAAGGACCTAACATGACCTAATTAAGGACCCTATTTTGGCACACCCTCAATGGTACAAGATTACCCCTTAATTGTTGATGGATTTCGTAAAATAGAGTGCAATAAATAAGATATCTACAGAAAATAAGAGTACAAAGTATTAGGGCATGTTTGAATAAAGGAATGTGATTTCTAAATTGAACAGAGATGTATTAAGTTAAGAAAACTAATTTTGTAACAATTTAGGGTCTAAACTATTTCAATCATCTGACTGAAAGCTTTTGTATTAGCACAAGAATAATGCTACATTCATTCAAGTCTTTGTTTCAATTTTTCTGCATAATCAAAGTTGCTCGATGCTCAACTGTTTCTTAAAATACTAGCTAATAACTAGAGCAAAAGAAGGATAGAAAAAGAAAGGCAACTTCAACTCTTGAAATGTCAGTAGAGCAAAATAAATATTCATAATAGTAGAGTCCATACCTTAAATAAGGGAAAAAGATCTTAATTCCTGTGACAACTCAAGTTGTTTGATCTTGAAAGGTCTTAAAGAAAGCACATTCATTTTTAGTCCATACCTTTTCTGCATTTTTACTTGAATTTGCCTTTATCATTGATCATCTTCACATCTCAATTTTCATGATCTTAACTTATATTGTATTTGAATTCTAGTAACCAAGTGTCTGCATTAGCATTAGTCAGTGTACTTCTCCACAGTTCATCTAACAAAATATTCACAATAACATCAAAAAGACAGTGCCCATTTTGTTATTTTCTGGGCTAGTGACTGCACTAAATGAAGCAAGTAGATTCGTGATTTTCTTGAAAATGGTATTCATTGTATGGATATTGTGAGTAGTAATGACTATTTTCTATCCATTGTGAAATTGATCAAGGATCGCAGATTTGGTTTTGGTGATGGAATTGGGTTATATCGACATCCTAGTTTATTATCAAGGTTTATTTTTAGATTATTTTCTAAGGTTCATTCTTCAAGAATTAGGCCTGTATTTTTTCTTTCGTACTTGTGATTGGAATATCTAAATTCTCAAATTTTTGTTTGCTTTTCTGTACTTGTATTAGCAAGAAAAGTTTGGTTGACAGTTGTGTAAACAATTTAAGAATTAGGACCACTAAGTTGATGTCTATGGAGTATGTAAATATGATGGTTTTTCATATACCCAAATTTTGTATTCTTAATCTACTTTTTTGTATTGGGAGTAAGAGTTTAGAAAATATTTCTGGCACAATCTATTATTCGATAACTAAGAGATGAGTGATTATACAATTCAATTCATATGTTCGCTCCCTATGAAAGATCTTGTACCTCAACGCATGGTTATACAATCTTGAATATCATGCCTAAATAGCTAAGATTTGAATTAGAATGAACAAAGAACTGATAATTAGATATGGTTGTATAGTTTTGAGTATCTTGTGATAACTCGAGCTATTTGATCACAGTTTTTCCAAAACATCTTGTACTGTCATTCTTGAAAGGTCTTCCAACAAGCACATTCTTTCTCAATTTGTATATTTCTTTTGATAGAACCTTTTCTATTTTCTCACTTGAATTTGTTGTTATCATCGATCGTCTTCACATCTCGATTTTGCTAATCTGATCTTGTTTTGTACTTGTATCCTAGTAACCAAGTGTCTGCATTAGCATTCGTCAATGTAGTTCATCTAACAGAATATGCACAGTAACATCAAAGAGAAACTGTCCATTTTATTGTTTTATGGGCTAGTGACTGCAATAAATGCAGCTAGCAGATTCAATGGAGATTGTGAGTAGATATAAAGTGGTCACAAAAGGCAAAATCTAAATGGTCATTCTGCCGAAGTTGATATAATCACAACAAATGCCTGGAAATAAGGACCCCATTTCACGCACAAACACACATGTAGAAGATTACCCCAAGCTTGTCTTCTCGCATCATATATACAACATATTCCTTAGTCATCAGGGCTAAATCTTTAAGTTGATGTCTTCCGTACTGTGTGATTGACTTTAATAAAGCAAAACTGTTTGGGATCTCCACAATACTTCTATTCCTTGTGCATGGGAAAAGATTCCTCTGGGTCTTCCAAATAGAAAAGGTTTAGCTGATATAGTTTTCTCAAATTCTCTAACTTTGTGTCTTCTTATAACACAATTAGTTCAAATACAGAATAATCATCAATTCTCATATGTCGTAGCTTAGCAAGTCTCCAAATTCTAGGTGATAGTACATTGTTTGATATGTTATTCACCACTAGAGTTTTTCAGCAAGTCTAGTGTTACGAACTTTGTTTCACTAGTTTTCTCCGCTGATTGATTTCTCCTCTAAGTTGCAAACTAGAATGGATACCTTCCTGGTAAGTGTTCCAACATGTGTCATATTAAGGAACAATTTGTCATTCTTCAAAGACTTTTATAACAGGGAAAAAAATCAATAGCACTACATTTAGCGTACACCTTGTGTAATATTCTGAAGTTCGATAGCGTATTTGAGCCTTTTTTCCTTTAATAAATGACCTTATTATAGAAAAAATCTCATAAACTATTATGTACTGATGTGCCACAAGTTATAAAAGCTTATTCTAAGAGACCAAAATAAACAATTAAAAGACTTAATAACTGTCTGGTTGTTTATGTAGAAAAGGGGCAAGGCAGTTAAAAGAGGATGTTTAGGAAAAGGAAAAGGGAATTCTGGGAGAGCTCTAGCCTTTGAAATGTCTAGAAAGGTTGTGATCTAGTTAATCTTAGATTATGTATTATATAACAAAAATTCATTCATGTCTTAGGATGAAATTTGTGGTATTGGCAGTGTCCTAGTGATTGTATTTTAGATTTATTGCGTAATATTAATGTATCTGGTGTGAAACATCAATATTTGTTCATTTCTTTAGTATTTCAGCAGTAAAGTCTATCAATTAGGTATTAAAGCAGAAACTTTCCGGGATGGT
This sequence comes from Solanum chiquidenum, assembly GCA_029582725.1. Taxonomy (NCBI): domain Eukaryota; kingdom Viridiplantae; phylum Streptophyta; class Magnoliopsida; order Solanales; family Solanaceae; genus Solanum; species Solanum chiquidenum. The sequence goes on along the minus strand of JAJOOS010005410.1, from coordinate 3,382 downwards.
GAATAGAATGGAAAGACGAGTCGAACAAGTGGAGACTAATTTGACAGGGGTAGGAGAAGATGTCAAAAAAATGGAAGGATGGTTTCAAGAAATAAGAGAGTCTCTTGCTAGAATGAAGCACATTGGAGAACCATGATGGGAGAATCATCCCTTTCTCAAACTAGATTCATCGGATACTAAAAAGGGGAAAGCAATGTCAACTTGGCTGGAGAAAAAATGGGAAGAAATTTTGGAAACCACAACTACTAGTTTTCGAAGGAGAGGATCCTTTAAGATGGTTTTTCAATGTGGAACGACATTTTGGAGTAAATGAAATTTCTGAAGCGTAAAGATTATAGGCAGCAAGTGTTTGTTTGGAAGGAAAGGCCTTAAATTGTTATTATTGGATAGGTCTTGGCAACCAACGTTAACCTGGAATAACTTCAAAGGGAGTTGTTGAACCAATTTCATCATTCTCAAAAGATCAATCAGTATGCTATTTTAATGGGGATGAAGCAGGTTACGACTGTAACCGCGTTTCGTGAAGAATCTAAAAAGGTGTCAGTGACTAGGCAGGAGGTGTCTGATGGGTTGTTATCTAGCGTATTTTTGAATGGGCTGAAAGAAGAAATTTGTACCTTGTGTATTTTTCTGAATGTCTAGAAAGGTTGTGATCTAGTTAATCATAGGTTATGTATTATATAGCTAACTGGGTCAGTTATCGCGCTTCGCATGGGATTAAACTATTTTATTAAGATTACATATGATCATTCGGTAATATAAGTAGTTTCAATATATACACTATATTGTTAATAAGATAATTAACTAACTTCAAATAGAGAACCTTCAGCTCCTTTCTTTTGAACCTTCATCATTCTCATGCTTTATCATGTATATGTTAAAAATGACACTAAAATTGTTAGTATCATAATTGTTTTCCTCATAATCTCATAATAGTCATTACTATTGATTAGGTTTCATATCACCGGCCCCAAATTATTTGAAATTGAACCATAGTTATTGTTATGGTTATATATAGTATGCAGTTCCAAAGAATTAATACAATTATCAACCAAGCAGTTGGTGGCATCTGAATGAAACTGTTCACAACTGAATATTCTAAACAAAATTTTTGACACATAACATATTAAAATTTTACGGCAACATTTTGTGAGCACTTGAACTCACAAATAATAATAAAGAGAACCTTACTTTCCTAACAATCAAGAACAAAAAGGTATGTTTCTTAACATATATTTTAAAAAGACAGTCTGTCGACCCATATCTAAGTTTACAGTTCACAAATTAAATTGAAAAAAGTAAAAAGAAAGAGTTATTACTTCTTTATTAAAAAAAAACAAAAAACTTAATCAAAAGAAAGAGTTATAACTACAATGAAAATGATCTTTAACGACAAAAATATGAATTTTCAAAGGCAATTGGTACTATCTATAAATGTCCCTAAAGTCTATAGAAACATTGAATCTAATGACAATTAATTAATGTCGGTAAAGGTTGTAGCACTCTTCGTTAATGTGCATATTTATTGCCGATACAAATTATTTTTGGTATAGTGTATTTTGGATATTTGTTAGTTTCAAGAAAACTTGATCTCTTATTATTCCCAAAAAGAAGAGACGAAAAAATATCACAAATTAATTAACTTGCGATAAAAGTAGTGGACTAATTGTCTCTATACTAATATTCTAGGAAGAGTGCAATGGTATACAAAATGTTTTTACTAAAAAAAACAATCAAAATAATATACTAATTGTGGCAAGCAAGAGGACGATCTGTTTGGCTCTTTTAACAAACTTCATCATTGGTTCTGTATTAGTTATCACATATTTGTTGTTGTGTGCTATCAAATATAGCACGACTCACAAGCAATTTTCCCAAAAAATATATGAAGAAACCTGTAGAAAGGGAAAAAATAGAAGATAAATTTTCAATCATCCTCACAGGAATTTTTAACAGAGTTTAAAAAAAGTCACCAAAATAGCAAAAAAAAAATTGCAACATACATGAATAACTACTGTAACTATGACTTACAGTAAAAGATTAAGATTCATGAAATAGGAGGAAGAAAACTTTGGGGAATGAAACACACTTCATAAGAAGCATGATTAATGTATTTGAATTTGACTCCCCAATAGCGAAAAAACCTACAAATAATAGTGGAAGAAATAAAAGTTTTGTTTATTAAAGAACCAAATGTAATGAATTCACCATTTCAGTAGCGTTATGAGTTTTGGACTAAGAGGTGCAAGAGTAGAAATGTCGCATTTCAATCAAAATCAATTTTCTTAGTTTATATGAAGAAACTTGTAGAAAGGGACAAAAGAGAAGATCATTTTTCAATCATCCTTGCTTAAATCATGAAATAGGAGGAAAAAAACTATGAGGAATGAAAAAAACTTCATAAGAAGCTTAATTAATGTATTGAATTCGACTACCCTATAGCGGAAAACACCTACAAATAACAGTGGCAAGAAATCCCTCTATTTATATACATCAAAGGGTAGTGTGAACAAATGCTTATTGTACCTTATCGGAAAGGTCACAACTCTTTGGAAAAAGTACAACCCTTCGGAAAGGTCACAATCTTTCATAAAAGTCACAACTCTTCATAAAAATCACAAATTTTCATAAAAGTTACAACTTTTCGTAAAAGTCACAATTTTTCATAAAAGTTATAACTTTTCGTAAAAGCCACAACTTTTCGTAAGAGTCACAACTTTTCATGAAAGGAAAGGCTAGTTTAGGAAATAAATAAATTCAAAGGGAATTCTAATTTGTGGTGGCGCCATGTAGGAGGGCCTAGGGTTCTCTTATATATATATATATGATATATGATATTCATTCATGTGTTAGGGTGTTATTTATAGTGTTGGAAGTGTCCAAGTGATTTCTTGTTGTAATATTAATGTATCTAGTCTGAAACATCAATATTTGTTCCATTATTTACTATTTTAGCAATAAAGTCGATGTGTGCCCTTTTGAGCAAGCTGATAATCTTATGAGAAAATGTCCGACTATGATCTAAAATTATGTAAGTTCTTACTAACATGAGACATTAGCCTATTATGTGGTATCTAAGGTTGAGCAATAGATGAGCAGTCGAAGCTAATATTATTAGGGAGAATATTTTCTCAAGGGTTATATATTCTACAAAGTTCACATAAGGTCAAAATCTAAATGGAAATCTATTTGCTTTAATCAGTGTAATAATGTAACACCCCGTATCCAAGATAGACCAAAAATGCAGATTTTGAGAAGTTGTAGGTGCAACTTACGGTCACCATCCACGGACCGTAGATCAGACCACGGTCCGTGCTGGTGGTCCGTGGTTTACCACTGCAGCCCCTCCCCAGAACTCAGTCAGAAAAATCGACTAAGTCTC
>JAJOOS010005409.1:0-20051 GCA_029582725.1 Solanum chiquidenum | reverse complement strand
GCTCAATACTACTCCCAAAAATATACTAGCTCTTTATGTTTTAAAAACATACTTCTTTCTGTGATTTGAGATTAGTGCTCAAAAACTTAGCTCAAAGGTTATCTTGGAAATCAAAGTTTCCCCTCTTGCTTCATTTAGAAAGCGATTACTCTTTTCTGAAAATTAGCTCAAAGGCTCTTTGGAAATCTCAGTTTCCGTTCTTATTTAAATGTGAAAACATTTTAAATCTCTTTGGGAATACTTAGTCCTCATATACTTTTCGAAGAAAAGAACTTCAATTTTACTCTTTACTGAACTAAAAACTTAAGTCTTAAAATAAAGTTAAAACGTTTTTAAAAGACTTCTTAAAATGTGGTTCATGCCGAATTATGGACATGAACGACTCAATGCAAGGTTTTCAATAACCATAGATAGAACTCAAATATTGGAACTCAAGAACTTCAATGATACTACTCATTTCAAGAATGCTCAACTCAGAGTTCATGCGGAATTATGAGCATGAACTACTCAACTCAACGACTCAAAGATACTTCTCATCTCAAGACTGTTCGACTTATAATGTTCATGAGGAATTATGGGCATGAAATGTTCAACTCAAGGACTCAAAGATAATTCTCAAAAGGGATTAGGAACGCAACACTTAAAGGCTTAGAACTTGAAGATACCACTTCTCTGAAAGATGCTCAACTTACGAAGTTCATGCGAAATTATGGGCATGAAACAACTCGACTCGATGGTCTACATAACTATATGGAACTCATGTATACGACTCTTCTCATTCTCTGACTTACTTCCTCAAAACTTAGTTCAAATCGATAGTTGATCTCAAAGGATTCACAATTGAACTCAAAGGCTTTCTTGAACTCTACTCTTAACTCTCTCTTGAATGTGAATTATGAATTCAAGAGTTATGCTTCATGGTATGAAGGATCTTGTAATGATAAAGTAGACTCATGAATACATTCTCCTCACTCATACTCACTTGCTCGAGTCTTGAAACAAGTTATTAGAAATTGTAGAAGACTCCTCGAAAGGACTTAAAGGACTTTCTTAGAATGTTCGAATGAATTCTCAAAACTTGACTCTCAAGTCTACCTTGAATGTGATTTATGAATTCAAGGTTGTGATTTGTGACAGGAAAGGTCTCATAATGTTTAGGAATGATTTTAAATAGCTAAACATGAAAAAGACCAAAAATCAACATCTGAAGGTGGGTCTGCGATGCGGAGAAGCATTTAAATTTTGGTTTTGAAAACGGCTTTTGAGGCAGAACACTCCATGTCAGCTCCGCGACGCGAAACAGAAATTCCCAAATCTAGGAAGTGGCTGCGCGACGCGGAGGGGGTTCCAAATTTCGACCGACGAAATTTCTCCTTCGTTTTCTAATCCCAATTCGCCTAACTTCGATTCTTTTGCTCAATCTCTCTTTAGATTTAGATACCCAGCACATGTACACTAAAATCTAGCTCTAGCCACTATATAAATTGACGCATTAACCTCAAGAACTCCTCAATCCCAGCCCAATTCAAGAACGAAAGCAAATTCATGAATACATACTAAAATTAACATGATTGGCGTGTGGGTGAACAAACTCAACACTATGGAAGCTTACATACCTGAAAGAACCATCTTCTTGAATCAACTTGAAGGAAAAATCTTGAAAGATAAACCCTAGCCTTAGCGTTTCTTGAATTTCTTGAGCGTAGAATCTTTGGAGTGAATGAGAGGGTTTAGGTTTAAGAAAACTGATTTTCCACACGTTTAGGGCAATTTAGATGACCTTCTAAGGGGTTTTAGGACTAAAATACCCCTAAAGAAATAAATAAAATGAGTTGGGAGTCGAAATTATTTTCCACCAGGCAGTGAGGTCCGTGTTGGCTCCGCGTCGCGGAGCTATCGCGGAGCTGCTGCCAGGTTTGTGCGTCGTTAGTAAATCAGTCATTACTTTTTACTCAGAGCTCGGAATTGAGAAAACTCAGTGGCGTTGGAAAGAAGACTCAAAGAGATTTAATTTAATATCTTATGAGTCTCCTAACTCATCCTGTACTAAGAGTTATGGTCATTTGAAGTTGACCCAAAACTTAAGAAGACTTAGGAATGACTTGAATGCTTTTCTCTTAGGTTCTTCTTGGAACTCAAGGTGCAACATCTAATGACCTTAATACTCAAGAAATTTTAAATTCCTTGCAAAAATCTCACTCACTACGAAGAATGGTTCGAGTCTTAGCTCAAAAAATTTCTAGGGTGTTACAAATTCTTCGAGATTTCACTCCCGAACGAATTTTATGGTGTCAAAACATTCTTCAAATTAATAAAAATTAATTTATCAATTAAATAATACATCTACAAAATAAGAATATATCATGATCTCGCCTATATTATATTAATTTAGTGATGTTTTAATGTAACTTTTCCTATATATCAGTTGGGTTTTGTTTGGTTTTAAATTGATTCTCTCAATTTTTCTCTCAATAGATACAACAGAGCTTCTTGAAAGAGAAGAAAAAAAAGAAGAGAAAGATATTTGAAAAAGGAAAGAAAGATTGAAAAGAAAATGAAGGAGGAAGGTTTAAATTTTCAAATTTTAAAAAAAGAACAAAAACTTTTCAAAATATTCGAAATATTAATCTATACCCTAAAGTTTTTAATTAGTTTAATCAAGTTCACTTTTCATTTAATCCTCTTTGACTAAGTCAATGTCACCAAAAATAAAAACAAGACTTATTTGACACATTTTATTCAATTTGCTCTTCAAAGTAGGTATTTCTTTAATACTAGTTTGTCTTCAATTGCAGGAGCCCTTAACTTGTTCAGTTTTTTGAAGATTTGAAACGGATGTTGTTATGAACCAAGTCCAGACCAATATGAATACCAAGGTCACACAAACAGTTGTTAGGCTGACAAGAGTTATTGAACCGAGAACAAGCAATAGGGTCGGGTTAATTTGAAATCCGTATTGAATAGTAGGTGTGAGAACGGTTTCATCAAAAAAGGATAGTTATATGTGATCGGAGGTGGAGCCAGGATTTCAGGTCAGTGGATTCTAAATTTTTAAAAAGAACAACAATCTTAATTTAAAGTAACAATCATCGAATTAACGAACAAATACAAGTATTTAATTCACTAAAAATGACGAATTACTCAAACATTATATGAATATAAGCACTATCATTATAATTGCACTCGATGAGGTGTCATATTTTGAAAATGATCAATGATCACATCATTAGGTATACTTTCAAATAATTCATCTTCTATATAACAAACTAAACAATCATTTAAAAAGTCATCACCAATTCTGCTTCGCAAGTCATTTTTAATGAACTTCATTGAGGAAAAACCTCTTTCCACGGTTGCAGTAGCCAAAGGTTATATCAAGCTTAACTTCCCAGGAATCCTAACTTTTGGAGAGAAAAATTGAGTTAAACTTTTTGAATGTGAGTAGAAATCAATAATCATATATTGTTTTAGAGTACGACACAAATACTTTTATTTTTTTTATCATTTACCAATTTTATTTTATTTTTTAATTTTTTTTTATATAAATCTACACCTGTTTTTAATTAATCCTTTACCAATTTATGTTTTTTTTTAAAAAAATCCGACACAAATACTATTTCTCATCGATTTTCTATTTTTTTAATTTTTTTTTATATAAACAAGTTTAGAAATTAATCCCCCAAAACATTTACCATTTTTTTTATATAAACAATAATACTAAACGAAATTAATCCCAAAAAAACAATGCCTACGGGGTTTTGAACCCACGTTCTGCGAAGGTGAAGAACTTCGCTGGGTGCGCAGTGACCACTACACCAATTGCTTCACTTTGTTTATGGGTTCGCAGAAAATATATATATATACATTGCACTTCATATTTTAATACAAATATAGGATCTACGGAAAAGTCAATGGGTTCGTCCGAACCCCCATCATATACCGTAGCTCCGCCCCTGTATGTGATTCAGGGTTTATGCATATCGAAGAAAAATTGTTGTCTTTTCTTCTAGAGTTTAAGCTTCTCATCCCCTTTCTTATCTCTATCATTAGTTACTTGTTATTTCCATTGTAATTCAATAGTTTGGGTATTGCAATTACTATTCTAAAATTGTAATTGTGTTTCAATTCTCTTATCAATATAATGAGCAATTTGGGTTTGTTATGGTGGTTATATTAGTATCTAGTCAAGTATCATGTTAGCTACAGAGGATTATTTAGTGATAAATTAACTAAATATCGTAATTGATTCATGTTATTTTGTAATAGCTAAAAAGATTGCATTTGTCATATTTCTAACATATTTCTCAATAATTATTGTTATTATGTATCTTAAAATAAGTTGTGACATGAATAAAAGGCGTTTAACATCCCTCTAGTGACTTAATAATTTAGTTTAGTAAGTATAACATGTACTACAAAATGCAACAATATCACACAGTATACACAATTAAATAAAAATGTTGGGTGACAAATTTAATTTGGTAAAGAAATAGATACTAGTCAAAATCATGCCCTGCCTTTAGCCAACTATCTAGAAGCAATGGTTTTTCACTTGGACAAGTGTCACAACTAGAGCCAATTAAAAATTATCGAGTACTTGTTATTCCCTAATATTAATTAGAATGTGGACTAATTATTCGAATAATCTAATTACGCACTTTGATTATTTTATGAAATACTTTTTAGGAAAAATTACATAAATCTACAATTTAAGATATCATAAAAAGAATAAAAAATTATTTAACAAAATTACAAAATTCTCCTCTCGGATACATCCCTAGCTCCTCTCGGGTACATTCTTCGCATTAAGTAATATATCACTTGTAATATATAGGACAACCAAGAAATGTATCCGAGAGCAATGAAAAATTCAAAAAAAAATATAATTGGAAAAAATTCCGCAATAGGATATAATTAACCCCAAGATTGTTGTATTTTATACTTATTATTAACTTTTTTTCACTAGAAGTGGCAATATCAGCCCAACTGTTCATTTAATATTTCTACCTCTCACCAACTATTATAAAATAGTTCAATTGGTTTAGTCGAGCAATTGTATATTTTGCTAAATTATCACTTTAACCTTAATTCTCAAATCAAAAGACTATCATATATATTCAGGGGCGGAGCTATAGTGTTAAATGGGGGTTCGGACGAGAACCCGTTGACTTTTACGTGAATCCTATATACGTACTAAAAAATCATGTACAAATATATAAAAATATTGCGTGCGAACCCACATCAAACTAAGGTGGGTGGTGCAGTGATAAGCGCGTGGGAAGTACTGATTTTTTTGGATGGGGTTCAAGCCCCACTGGCAACTATTCAATTTTTCCGATTTTTTTATTTTGGATTAAATATGTATTTTGTGCCTATCTTTTATCCTCCTTTAATTCAATTTCTCCTATATAGATTTTTCTAAATTCTTTTTCAAACAATAAAACAGAAAATTGATAATTGAAAATAATAAAAAAGTAGTGTCATACTCCTAAACAACATCTGACTATTAATTTCAAAATAGATAATTGTAAGTAACAAAAATATAGTGTCACTCTAAAACAACATCTCACTATTGATTTCTTTTAAAGCATTCAATAAAACGTTAAACCCAAAATTTAATTTTTTTAAAAGTTAGGGTTCTAATTTTTACTACCAACTTCATTGCTACTGCTTCTTGTCAAAGTGCAGGCCTCTGGCCCGATAAGTACTATTTACTCTTCTCAGTTCCTCCTCGGCTCCCCCTTTTCTCTTTTTTTTTTTATTATTTGTCTTTACATTGTATAACAAATTATTCAAAGATCTTATTTTTAATCTTTGATTTTAGGACTGTTCCACATATTAATAATTGATTATATTAATTAAGTTATTGTTTCCTTTTGGGAACTTCAACTTTCAATGCAAGAGTGGCTCAAGGGTGAAGCAAATAAAATCTTCCATTTAGGTCCCAAAATATTAATGGTGAATTTAATAATTTTAATTTTACTTAGAATAATATTGAGATTATAGAAAAAAATGTGCAAAATTTATACTAAAATATAACACTTATCTACCTCTTACCAAATAATATTTTAGAACTTTAAAATAAATAACTCAAATCTTTATATTAATAAATGAAGTATTTGAAAGTGTACCAAATGATGCATCATTTCTGTTTTCAAAACATAACAACTTGTCGAGTGCAATTGTAATGATATGCTTGTATGTTTGTAGTTTTATATATATATATATATATATATATATATATATATTTGTTTATAATTTAACGATTGTTACATTAGACTAATATGTTGTTCTGTTTTAAAATTTAGAACCACAAACATTAAATCCTGGCTCCACCTCTTATTATATTTATACTAAAAACATGTTTATTGGCATATGATGTTTATACTAAACATGTTAAAATAATTAAGTTGTTAATTGTGTATATATAGTTTTGACGCGAACCATGCTTAAGCAATATTTGTAGTTTTTTTTTTTTAATTAATGGTTCTTAAAATTAATTTTTTTGCTTTTCTCTTCTCTTTTTCTCTTTTCTATTTATTATTTGGATCCTTCACACCAACCAATAGCCAATTAGCCATTGACTCTTCGAAAATCCCAAAAAAAAATTTGTCTATAAATAAGTGCACAACCCATCCAATTCTTTAAAACAAAACAGAACAAAACAAAAACATCAAGAAAAGCTAAGTGATTTTAACACTTTTCATGGCTGGCCTTCAATACAATTTCTTCCCAACAGATCTCTTTTATCCTCTCCAAAAAACAAACAAAAACATCAACTCTTCCCAACAAAACTCTCTTTTAATCAAAACCAAAAAGAATAGCGATAATGAAATTTTAGATGATTCGAAATCAATTAATAAATCAATCAGTAGCAACAACAACAACAATAATAACGTCCTTAAAGTCAATTCTTCTTTTGCCTTGGCTCCTATTACAACGGACGAGGAAAATCAAGATTACGATCAAAATCAAAGACTTCTGATTTCAATAAGAAAATCTTGATCATATAGTAATTTGAGATAAGTACATATTATTGTGATCTACGAGAAATCTTTTAAGGATCAACAACGACAACAATAAGGCTCTCAAAGTCATCTCAAAAGAAGAAGAATAAAGATTAAGATTGAGTATATTATTATGGTTTGATATATCATTTTTTTATAGTCGAAAAATTTCTCAGAATTAGGTGTACATATATCTCCTTGTTTCTATGATGAATTTATGTGTATTTGGAGACCTTTTGGTGTTATGAAGGGCTTCTCTAAAGTCATCAAATGTTATTGATGTATCATACTAATAATAGTTTGTATCATATTAGTTATGAATATTTTCCAATATTCACATTTTAAGGCTAAAATAGAGGTAAAACTTATAGTATATAATATATCACCCTTTATTAATAAAATAAAAAAAGGTGATAAAAATATCATTATGAATCTTCTTCCTTCCATTAAGTCAATTCAATGTACATTCGAGAATGCATTAAAATGTTCCATCCAATTAAAATATTAATTAAATATAAAAGGAAATAAGAATGAATATTCTAGAATGTGTCCAGAATATTCAAGATTGATAAATAAAGTTTAGTTTATTGATCTTTTGACTTCATGAAAAGAAAGTTCTGTTTTAATTCGTGCAAATTAAAATTTGTTTATAAATAAAGTTTAGTATCAGTGTTTGGAAGCTATATATTCTTTCAGTGACACTATTTTATTTATTTTTGTTTATTCGTTTATTATTAAAAATATTCCTTTAAATTTTATAATATCGGTAATAACATCTTTTGATAGCTCGTGAGTTTACAAATTTCTCTTTTTTTCCCTTAAATATATAATTAAGCCGCACGACATAAAATGAAATACAACGAATATAAATATCTTTGTCATTTTTATAAAGTAAATTTTATTTATTTTATTTGTATAATTTACACAAATCTCATAGTGGGAAGAGCTAATTACATTTTATTCTTTCTCTTTTTCAAATTACAAAAATCCCTTAAAATTTAAGAATTTTGGATACAATACTCAAAATCTCGATACATCGCGTTTCGATTTCGGATACATCACTCAACGTATGATACATTGTATTCCGATACATTACCTTTATTGATACTAGACACTGTTCCAATACAACACTCAATGTCTCAATACATTGCGTCCCGATACATTACCTTTGCCGATACAAGACACACCTATCCTGATACGTCACGTAAGAGTTATGTATCTGAGAATATAAAAGAATATGAATTTTTGTAACTTTTTTAAATAATATTTTTTTAAAAAAATATAGTAAATAAGTTGTGTATTTAAATTATTTTTTTATTTTTTGTGGTGGGTGATGAGGTGGGGTGGGTTGGGGGTCATAACCTAAAGAGATTATTAGTAGTTGATTGACTTTCTAGAATTGCAACTTATAAAAAGTTGTGGCTCTAAATGTTTTCTACTTACTTCTTGTTGTCCTCAAAAGGACTTTAACCAAACAATGCAGGTGAATGAAAAGTGGTCTATATTTTCATTCTAGAAGGTTGGTTTTTTATTAGAAGATTAGCCTAATGTTAATCGATTGATAAATTCGACCATAAGGGGTTTTGTATTGGGAATCTAAACTATTAAAACAATATTTTCCCTTTTTAACCTCTATTTATTAACTATTAATAAATTATGAATAAGTTACAGAATTAACAAATCTATTAGAAAATTGAATTAATCAATTTTGCTTGAATTATTAGGTGGGTAAGATCGGTCAAATGGTCTTAGTTTGAAGAATGAATACTATTTGGGCAGATAAAGTGAAATGTTATAAATGAAGGGTATATTTGTTTTAATCGGTTGTGTTAAGTTAAATTGAATCAAATATAAGTAGTAATGAGGAAATTTCATAAATAGCAAGAAAAAATAAAAAAAAATAAGCCTTCTTATAAGCTATAGTTTGTCTTATTACACTTCATAGCTATAGTTTCGTTTGCTATGAGTATTTCCGTTTGTATATTTCGCATGCCAAATATACAAACATGGTAAGTATAAACAAAATTTGTATTTATATATTTAGGAAATTTTCAAAACTTATACAAATCAAATGTATCAACAAATCATGTACAAACAAAATAATTATATACAAATTCTAAATTTATACATATATGAATTTTTCATAACTTATACAAATCAAATGTATCAACTATCAACAAATCGTATATAAATAGGGTAAACATATACAAATTCTGGATTTATACAATTACAAATTGAATCATAGAAATTCTGGACATGGCCCATATAAATATTGTTATAGGTTAGTGGCGAAAACTTTTTTTTTCAAACTATAGCTATATTAAATAATTAACCAATATATATTTACTTAGTCGCATAATTTTCTCATTAATTTTGAGTAATTTAAAATGTAACCAATATATATTCTCTACATATTTTTAAAAAAATACTAAAAATATTTAATTGATTATGTATTATAAAAATGATCAATAATGGATAAAAATAAATGACATGGGTAATAAGTAAAGTAAAATCTCACAAAATTAATATAGGTGGGACCATGAAATATTATTATGTTCTATGTATTATTTAATCGATATATTAATATTTATTAATTAAAAGAGTATTTTGAGATTCAATGAAGGTTAATTTTGCTTACATAAAAATCATTGTATCGTACCAATTAATGTATCATGTTTATTAAATTTACATAGAAAAATAGATTTATTATACATAAAGTACAATGAATATTCAAAATCATGGTATTTTACTAAATTATGTATCATATATTCAATTTATATAAAAAATAATTTCATTACACTTAAAGTACAATGTATGTGTATGATTCATTATAATATATATTTTTGTTAAATGATTCATTGTAAAATAAATTCAAGAATTCAATGATTCATTGTAAAAATAAATTCATTACATAATGTTTATTTTTTTCTTAATAATTAAATATTATTCATTGAATCTTTATTAAAAATATTCAATGTATGATAGTGAGAGAATAAACTATATGAGAAACATAGGAAATTTCTTGAAACCATATCCAAAAAATAGCTTCTCATTTAAAAGGTATCACAAAATCATTATGTTTGTACAAACGAGATCATTCCTCATGCACTAAAAAACATTTGCAGTAGTGGCAATACTAGAATTTTTGGATGCAATAAGAAAAGTTAGAGATGTGTTTCAACTAAATTTATATTTTAACAAAAAAACACAATATAATCATCTTTCACTAAATTGTCTTAGATATATTTATACTTTTAAAGAATTATTAATTTATAATAGAGAAAAGACATAAATTCACCTCCGAACTTGTCTCGAAAAGTCAGTTATACGCTTAAACTAATATAGTGACCTATTACACACCTCTGCTACTAAACAGTCAATTTTTTTTACCCCTTAAGACATGTAGCACTACTCTCACAATGGGAGGTGTATCACACTTGAACCACATCAATGCCATGTCACTGCCACATCATATGCCATGTCAAATTTTGACTAAAATTCTCCATATCATTCAATTGTTTTTTGTTCAATGAACACCACCATGAAACCACTAACATTGCCGCCATATTACTACCAAATCTATATATTTCACCATGAAAATCAAAATAGTCACCATAGATTTCACCACCTACGATCAAATCCACCATTGAAATCATACTATCACCATTATCCCCACAAAAATTAGAAAGATCCCCAACAAAATTTGACACTCGTAAACAAACTCATCACCAAAATTACATCATCACCATCAAAAGGTACAAACCCACCACCAAATATCACTACCACCATTGTCAATATCAATTTTTTCTTCTCCACCACCTCCAATTCTCATTTCTTTGTCACCCCATGCCAACAAATACATCATTATATTTTATTTTTTAAACTTAATCATCAATTTTATCAACCACCAACAAAGCCGAAGAGAAAAATCAAATATAATGAAAATGGTGAAATCGAATGAGCATTAAAATAGGATATGATGGGGGGAGAGGGGAGGGGGAAGAATTTTGGTGGAGGTATAGTGGGGTGGATGAAAATTGGGTATGAAAACATGATGAAAAAAAAGAAAAAAGAAAAAGAAGAAGAAGGTTGCCTACCAAGAAGAAGAAGTAGAGGCGTTGGGTGGGGTAGTGTGATAGTAAAAAGAAGATTTTAATTTATTTTTTTACTTTATTTACTGTCAAACGCGTTTTTTTATTTTTTGCCACGTCAGTTTTAGGGGGGGGGGAAATCATTTTTAAATAGTAAAGGAGTGTAATAGGTCGTCATGATAATTTAAGCGTGTAACTGACTTTTTGAGACAAGTACAAAAGTGAATTTATGCCTTTTCCCTTTATAATATTAAGAGAAAATGGTCCAAAATCCCTCCAACCTATATTCGAAATTCCAACTACACACTCCAACTTTACGGGTGTCCTATCACATCCCTGGACTATTTAAAAATAAAATAAATAACTCCTGAAATGTTGAGTTGACACAGAGAGTGCATTCACTCTCTTTGAGAGAGTGAACTAACTATTTTTTCTTTTTTATTTTCTTTTTAATATTTTTTTCTCTTTCTTTTTTCATTGTTTTCTTTCTCTTTCTTATTAGCTAAACTATTTTCCTGATCTAAATTTTGCCATGGTCGGAGTTCAAAGATTTTTCGGTAACCTTTTGGAATTCAACTCCTAATTAATTCTTAATCTTTGTAAATAATTAATTTGTAATCTAAATCAATTCATCAAACTTTTTCTTTTTGTGTCTTTATATAACAATGCTCTTAACTTTTTGAAAAAAGGTACTTTTTTTTACCGTTGAATATAAATTCAACTACTTTATATACTAAAGAGGGTTTAGATTAAATTTATTTGTTATAGAAGACTAAACGTTGTATTCAATTCATTGACAAGACAACAAATATATTTTGGGTTAAAACTTTGAGCAGGTGAAGAAAGTGAAAGAGTTAATGATGAAGACATGAAAGGTGATAAAGACGGAAATAAAATCCAGTGCCGCATTCATCCTTTCTTAAACTCCTCAAAAATCATTTGGCTTCTAGATCTCTATTCAACAACAAAAATAAATAAATCTCCAAAGTTAGATTCAAATCCTTCAATATTATTTTAAATCGAAACTTTCAAAAAGAATTAAGGTTGAAAAATAATTGAGGAAGAAAGGATAAAGAAGAAGGAGAAAAAATAATTAAAAAGGATTAATTGGTGAAAAACACGTGTCAAGTGAGTGCGTTTCACCACAAGACACATGAATGGTTATGGCATTTTAAGGAGTTATTTATTTCATTTTTAAATAGTCTAGGGGGTGATAGGACACCCGTAAAATTGGATTGTGTAGTTGAAATTTCGGGTATAGGTTAAAAAAAAATTAGACCATTTTTTATGATATTAATGATACTATATATTTATATAAGGATCTTTTAAAAATATATTACCTTTTTATGTCATCAAAATGAGCATTTTCCATTAGTCCAAGTCGAGACAGTAAGAAAATATTATGTTAGAAAATTAAGTCTATCAAAATCATAAATTGAGTGTGGGTGTTTCAAAGAAGCTAAAAACAACTCAAGGAGCTCTTTGTTTGTAATTTAGAAAAGAGTTAAAAAGGAAATATTATGTTAGAAAATTAAGTCTATCAAAATCATCAATTGAGTGTGGGTGTTTCAAAGAAGCTAAAAACAACTGAAGGAGCTCTTTGTTTGTAATTTAGAAAAGAGTAAAAAAGGATATGAAGGGCGGCGAGGAATCAAGCATGAACAGTAATGGCAAAAACGAAGTGAAGAAGATGACAAAACCCGCTTTCAGACCCGCAAAAGATGACACAAAGCCACTTCTTCAAGACCCAGTAAGTGTTAACTTCTCCATTTCATTCTCTGTTAACTTCCTTCTCAATTAACCATCTTTACTTTGTTTCTTTATCTTTGTAGATACTCAGATCAGACCCAATTGAGACTGAGGAAGCTCTCTTGCGGTTGCCTCCTTTTCCTATTTCTAAACCCAAATCTCAAACCCAGTGAATCTTTATTTAATTTTGTATCTGATATGACTCAATTTATTTGGGCAGAAATTGTGTTTCTATGTAATTTGAGTGTTCTGCAAAACCCCTTTTTACCCAATGTAGAACAACTGTATATTCTCTGCACAAAATATTACTAGTCCTTTGATTTCTCTGACTATCCTTTGTTATCGTGTTGTTTTGTTACTATCTTCGATTTTTGTTATCATCTGATATTTCAATTAGTTTGAAAGAAGCAAAGTGTGACATTTAGGAAGGACCTAGGTCTGTGAACAGGTAAGTCGTATAGCTTCTTCATCTAGTGTTCGTCCCCTACGAACTATTTATTTGATATAATAATAATTATTTTTCGTAAATTATGTGTTTGAATTTTGGATGTATAATTGCCATTGCATATTTGCATTCATGACATATTTCTTCTAATGGTGTTCATTAAAGTGAAATTAAATGTTGATTTGTATTTCTTGTACTTCTGTTAAGTCTTTTTCTGGGATTGCACTGTTTTTCCTTGAGCTGAGGGTCTATCGGAAACCATCTATAACTCTGAGTTAAGGTTAAGTTTGCTAACGCTCTACCCTCCCAAACCCCATATTGTTGTTGTATAGAATGAGATACCAAATGATGAAACAATCAATGTTGATGCGAGACTATTTATTCAATTCTCTAGTGTGACTCTACAATAAATAATATAAAAGCTTACCAATGTATTACTACTTTCAAGTAAATGAACATATTCAAATGATACTTCTAGGAAATTATAATGTCTTAAAGAGTAAACCTCTTAAATCTTCTACATGTATTGGCATATAAAAAGTGAGATGGAGGAGGCACTGTAATCCCAAACTGGCCAAACATTAATTGCATTATTGGTAATCAACTCTTGGTACGATGATACGACCGAAAAGGCCATAAATTTTAGCTTAAAGAATTTTGTGGTTATCCTAAAACTATACATCTTAAAGTTGTGCATAGTTTTAATGTCTCCATCTGTGAAGTTTTACGGTGAGTGACTTTTAAGCTTTAAGCCGGCATAGTGGTCTAATTCTTGTTTTAAGAGTGAAATGTTTCTCGGCAGCTGAGAAATAAATTGATCTTTGTACTCTGTTGTATGTATTTTTGCAGAACCTTCTTGGCGTTTTGTTAATGTATTTAATTTTTGCATTATCTAAAAGAAAAAGAAATCTGGGGAGACAATTTTTTCGTAGAATGTACTGTGTGACTGTTATAAGTTGCTGGATTATGTCTACCGAACTTCTTTGCGCCTTTGAGGAGTCATGGAGATGATGGGAACTGAGTTTAATAAGACACCGACTTTAGTAAGTGACAACTATCTATCATCTACCTCCTTTCTGTCCTTATTCATTCCTTGCATTTCAATGGATGGTGGTTCCGTGGTAGGTTGGTATTGAACGATTTTCTCAAGTTCTACTAAGTGATAAGGTTGTTAGCTTCTTTATTATTTTCACTTAGTTGGAAAATGTGAACCTTTGCTCTCCTTTTGACATTCCAGCAACTGTATCCCAAGAATGAGTCGTTACTAAATTCGTGTTTATGTTATCATCACAGAGGAATCAAAACCTCAAACAGCTTTTGTCAAAATATAAATCGTTGAATGTGGTTAAAGATACCATCAATTCTCTTCCACATGTTTTCTAGTTGGAGGTATAATACAGTTTTCCAACTTTATTAACACGATTTCTTGTTATCTATCTGATGTTTTTGGTTTCCAGTCTGCCCTGATATGCAAATAATTTATCCATAGTTTCTTGTTCTTAGATTGTATTGTTTTTGTTACTATCTACTGTTTTTATTATTATTTGATTTTTCTTCTACTTCTGTTACTTTTTTTGGGCTGCTTTGCAATGCTTTTTATTGAGCTTCTATTGCAAACAGTGTTGTAATATTGCTCGGGTAGTTTCTTGTCCTTCAATTTTCTGACTTCTGTTTGTTCTTGTACCTCGATTATCATATTGTTTTTTAACTATCTATTGTTTTTGTTATTATGTGATTTTTCTTGTATTTTCTTTCTTCTTTTTCTGGACTGCTTTACACTGTTTTTTCTTGAGCTGAGGGTGTATCGGAAACTGACTCTACCTTTGAGGTAGGGATAGGTCTGCATACACTTTACTCTCCCCATACCCCATACCCCATGTTGTATGTTATTGTATAGAATGAGATACCAAATGATGAATCAATCAACGTTGAAGTCAGACCTATTAGTTTCAAGTAAATGGACATGTTCAAATGATACTTTAGGAAATTAGAATGCCTTGAAGAGTCAGACAAGAAGAGTAAACCTCTAAAATTTGCTAGTTATATTGGCATATAAGAAGTGAGATTGAGGAGGTTACTTTAATTCCAAACGTCATGTTGCCTCACCGATAATCAACAACTCTTTGGAATGATGATAAGACCGAAAAGGCAACAAGTTTTAGCTTACAGAGTTTTGTGGGTATCCTAATGCTGAATGTATAATATATCCCGGACATTTTCTTACTTTTAAATCTCATAGCTGAAAAGGTTATTATTAATTAATGATAAAGTGATTAGAGTAGACATTTAAAAATCTATCCCAGAAGGAATTTAATGTTGAGCTTTTCTATTTGACATGTAATGCTTCTTTTAGCATGTGATTATGTTTAATACCAAATAGTTATGGAACATTCTTCTATGAGAAAGTTGTTTCTGCATAGTTAATATCTCCATCTGTGAAGTTTTACAGCGAATGATTTTTGAGCTTTAAGCTAGCGTAGTGGTCTAATTCTTGTTTTAAGAGTGAAAGGATTTTCTGCAGCTGAGAAATAGATTGATCTTTGTAATCTACTGTATGTATTTTTTTCAGCACCTCCTTGGCACTTTGTTAATGAAATTAATTTTGCATTACCTAAAAGAAAAAGAAATGCGGGGATACAAATTTTTGTTAGAATGTACTGTGACTAAGTCTAAGTTGCTGTATTTTGTCTTCCAAACTTCTTTGCGCCTTTGAGGAGTCGATGGAGGATGATGGAAACTGAGTTTAATAAGATTGACTTTAGTAAGTGATAGCTATCTGTCCTTTTGCATTTCCATGGTTTGTGGTTTCGTGGTAGGTTGGTATTGAGTTTTCTCAAGTTCTCTGTTCTACTAGGTGTTAAGGTTGTTAGCTTCTTTATTATTTTCTCTTAGTTGAAAAATGTGAACCTTTGCTCTCCTTTTGACACTCTAGCAATTGTACCCAAGGATGAGTCATTGAGTCTTTACTAAATTCGGGTTTATGTTATCATCACAGAGGAACCAAAACCTCAAACAGTTTTAGCAAAATATATATCGTTGAGTGTGGTTAAAGATAACATCAATTCTCTTCCACATGTTTTCTTGTTAGAGGTATAATACAGTTCTTACTGTATTAACAAGATTTCTTGATATCTAACTGAAGTTTTTTGCTTTTTCAGTCTGCCCTGATATACACATCATTTATGCCCTTAAATGCATTGCATTTTTGTTAATCTTTTTGTGTGTGCGCATTCTATAAAGATCAGTGTATTATAATTTTATGGGTCTAAAAATTATTTGACAAAGGACCTGAGGTAACAATCGTTTGTATTATCTTTGGCTTGAAGTGGCAATAGAAGAAATCCGAGTTGTTTCTCTTCATGAAAATAAACTATTAATAATATAGGGCTTCTACATGTTAACCTGAAGTTATGATAACTCGTTGTGCCTGTAGTTTCATGTCTGTATAATAATAAAACATACATGAACTTTCTCTTGTTTTTTTGTAAATAGATATGCCTTTTCTTTCTATAAATTGCCAAGTTTTCCATTCAGAATCTGGAAAAGAACCATTGCTTAATTGAAATTTGAAAAACAAATTGAGTTTTAAGCGTAAGACGTTTCAACTTTAGCATCAATAACTGGTGAATTGATTAGTAGTGGTCTCTCCCGCGCTTGCCTCCTTTTCCTATTTGTAAACCCAAATCTCCATCCCAGTGAATTTTTCTTATCTTCTTATCAATTTTGTATCTGATATGACTCAATTTATTTGGGCGAAAATTGTGTTTCTATGAAATTTGAGTGTTCCGCAAAACCTTTGATAAACCCTTTTTTACCCAATGTAGAACAACTGTATATTCTCTGCACAAAATATTACTAGTCGTAGTATTGGTAGTTTCTTGTCCTTTGATTTCTCCGACTATTGTTGATTCCCTGTACCTTCGTTATCGTATTGTTCTGTTACTTTCTTCGATTTTTGTTTTCATCTGATTTCAATTAGTCTGAAAGAAGCAAAGTGTGACATCTAGGAAGGACCTAGGCCTGTGAACAGATAAGTCGTATAGCTTCTTCATCTAGTGTTCGTCCCTAGGAAATTTGTTTTTTTTGACTAACTATTTATTTGTTGTAATAATAATTATTTTCCTTAAATTATGTGTTTGCATATTGGATATATTATTGTCGTTGCAATCATGACATATTTCTAGTAATGGTGTTCATGTAAAGTGAAATTAAATGTTGAACTGTATTTCTTGTACTGGTGTTAAGTCTATTTCTGGGATTTTTTGCACTGTTTTTCCTTGAGCTGACGGTCTATTGGGAACCATTTATAACTCTGTCTGAGTTAGGGTTAAGTTTGATGACACTTTACCCTCTTAAACCCCATATTGTGGGACTACACTAGGTATATTGTTATTGTGTAGAATGAGATATTTGTTTGATTCTCTAGTGTGACTCTACAATCAATTGAAGTGAGACTATTTGTTTGATTCTCTAGTGGGACTCTACAATAAATAATAAGAGCTTACCAATGTATTACTACTTTCAAGTAAATGGGCATATTCTTCTATGTAAAAGTTCTGCATAGTTTGAATGTGCAAATAATTTACCATCCTTGGCTTGAAGTGACAGTAGAGGAAATCAAAGTTGTTTCTCGTCATGAAAATAAACTATTAAATGAAATAGGGGTTCTACATGTTAACCTGAAAGTACGATAACTCATTGTACCTCTAGTTTCATATCGGTATAATAACATACATAAGCTTCCTCTTCTTCTTCTTTTTTCTGTAATAGATATGCCTTTTCTTTCTACGAATTGCTAAGTTTTCCATACAGAATCTGGAAAAGAAAGAACCATTGCTTAATTGAAATTTGAAATATAGAAAAACGAATAGGTTCTGCTTCTTAGAATATGTTCATAAACAACAATAGCGTGCTTATGTGGTACTTCTACCTTCTCAATTATAATTTTCTCTTTGAATTTGAGTCGGGGCTTAAATGTTTAGATTAAGTCTTGAAGGTTTTTCTTTGTTGGGATTGGAATGTTGGTACTTTTCTATCATTTTGTTTAGTTTTGATCGACGATAATATCAATTGATCTCCTAACTCTCTTGGATTGGTAGATATGGAAGATAGACGAGAGATGGAAAGTGAAGTGGAATTGTAATTTCCAGTTTGGTAGCTAAATCTCTGAGTTTTTAGTTACTATTGATATTCAAAGTAACAGATTGTGGCATTGAAGTTTCAATTTTAAAATGTGAATTATTTTTGGTAGGATTGGAACATCTGTGCAACTTAAAGCCTTTTAGGAGTGAGTTCTGTACAAAGGAAATGTTTCCTACGAGAATAACATAATTTGTTACTTATTTTTTCGTGTTCGGTATATAAACAAAAAAATATTGTCCTAAAAACATGTGTAGGCAATATAAATAAATACTATGAGAGGTGGGGTAGCGATAGGGGTGGTGAGGATGGGGACTATTTGGGTGAATTGAAGATGAAACGTGTTAGAGGATTAGGAGGACACGGTTAACGTAAAATGCTACTTGTAAAACTTGTTTTTCCTATTTTTATCCAAAATTTTTGACTAATCGAAGATGAAAAATATTTTCCAATTTTTTTGACTAATCGAAGATGAAAAATATTTCTCCATATAGAACACACCCCAGATCTTTTGTTTTAGTCGCCACCAGTTTCCAATGATTTTTTAGTTTGGCTGAAGTGAATAAAGTTGAGAGCGCGGAAGGAGGATTAGGATAGAGAAAAGCGTGGTCAGGTACGTGTAGGCGTGGTCAGGTACGTGTAGGCCTGGGCATATTACGGTTCCAACCGAAAAAACCGACCGAACCGAAATTTTTTTAATTTCGGTTCCGGTTTTTTGATTTGTTCGGTCGGTTTCGGTTTCAAATCCTAAAAAATTAGTTTTTCGGTTCGGTTTTCGGTTTTTAGTTATTTTAATTCGGTTAACCGAAAAACCGAAATATTTATATACTTAAATTTATAAGTTATAATTGTAGTCTGTATAAGGCCCAATTTTTCTGGCCCAATTTGAATCCTAAACTTCAGAGACCCAAGTCCTAACTCCTAAGACCAGTGACTCCTCGACCAAAATCCCTAAACTCCACACGACCACACCTTAAGTCCTTAACAGATCGGCGAGGCGGCGACCGCCATCGGCTGTCGCAACCCTCGCAGGCTCATCTAGTCAACTCGTCACCAGAAAGAAATCCTCTATTTTGAGGCTCTTTACTACCCTCACAGCCCACAGGCTCGTCGCAACCCTCACAGGCTTCGGCTGTCAGCTGTTGCAACTCACAGGCTCGCAACTCTCGTTTTGTCAACTGGTCATTGCACTGTTGTCCATCAACAATCTTCAATTTTTCAGTCTTCTCACTCTCTCATCAGTAATCAGTCATCTTTGTCAAGAGATATTACTATTTACAGTGTCTTGTCGGCTTCTAAATACTTATGTAGTTGCATTCCTTTTTTTGCTTTAGTATATTGTGATTTGCTCTATCTAGAGTCAAATTTAGTTTCCATCAAATTATTTTGAGACCAGTAAAAGGAAATGATTTGTATAAGTATCCTTCGTGCCCCATATATCAGGCTATATAAATATCATCACAGATATTGATCTGCCTTCACATAGGGAGGATCAAAATTTGTAAATTTTAATGCACAATGTCAAAGTTTTTGCTCGTTCCGCCCCTTGCCATGCTTATCCAGATTATTTATAAATATTTTTGGGACGATATTTTCTTTTTACTAACCAAACACCATGAA
>JAJOOS010005408.1:0-21097 GCA_029582725.1 Solanum chiquidenum | reverse complement strand
AAAGTAAATATTTTTATGTATAAAATAAAATTTTAAAATTATATATATAATGTCGGGTTGGTTTGGTCTCGGGTTGGTTTTTTTTAGTTAAAACCAAACCAACCCAAATATAGTCGGGTTTTTTTTTCCAATACCAAACCAAGTCAAACCAAACCACTAGTTGGGTTTTTTTTTCGGGTTGACTCGGTTTGCGGTTTGGTTCGGTTTTCGGTTCGGTTTTGTACACCCCTAGTAGGAAGCTTCAACAAAGTGACGATGTCATCAATGTACCTCGTACTCGTAAGACTTGACATAATTTGCACATAAAACATGATTGTATGAGAAGAAGAATTATGGAGGAAAGTTCTAGAGTATATTACGTAATATAATTATAATTTTGATTATTTTTAATTTGTGGCATAGTTTTGCGAAATTTTGTTATTAAGTTTTCTAATTGTATAAATTCAAAAGTTGTATATATTCGGTCCTTGATTGAATAAATTCAAAATTTGTATAAAATAGTTCATGATTGTATAAATATAGAATTTGTATGATTCTGTTACTGATTGTATAAATCCAGAATTTGTATATTCTTACCCTAACTATTTGTATACGGTTTATGAAAAAATCATGATGAATTACCATGTTTGTATATTGGCAAGCATAATATACAAATGAAATTCTAAAAACTTCTTAAATGTATAATTACAGAATTAATTGTATATACTTACCCTATTTGTATATTCGCAAGTGAAATATACAAATCGTACAGACACACGAAATATACAAATCGCAACCTCCATAACAAACATAACTATAACTATAGCTATGGAGCGTACTTACCGAAACTATAAATATAGAACTTTATTATGTCTATTATCTCTATAAATATAGAACTTTATTATGTCAATTATCTTTGTTATTTCTGAAATTTACTCAATAAAAATCAACGCTACTATCTAAGCTTAGCACAACTTTTCAACCATTAAAAAAACATAGTAAAATTAAAACAAAGATAGATAAATAAAGATAGTCTTGCTTCTATCTCATACAAAACACATTGTTGTGCACCTATATGGTGACCAAAAAAGTTCAAACATTATTTTTCATAGTTTTTCTAATAGCAGTATTGTAGTGGAGTAGTAAATAAAGCAATATTCACACTCCAGATTCATGACTGATTCTTGAAACGAAGTTCATGCATTGACCTTTGTTCGACTTCCCACCTTCTAATCTGAAACTCCTTTATTCACAAAACATAAAAAGAAAAAAAGTATTAAACAACAATATAACATTTGTATGGTGTCAAAATTATATTTTTACTAACGAGAAATATGATTTTTAAATTAAGTTCTGGATTAGTGGATGTTGCCAAAGCAGAGTGGAGTCAATATCATACGTAAAAAGGATGAGACTCAGAATAGCAAATATAAATTCAATTTTTGCACTTTTTCATTAATCTATGAATAAGATCTATATATCTCAATCGAAAAAATTAAGAAAAAAAAAGAATCGAAATTAATTGATAGATTTCTTGAAACAAACATGGAGTACTAATAACATAGGAAACATAGAAAAAACAAATAAGGGAACTATAAATTATTACCAGTCTATAAGGATGAGAGAATCACTTGAGACGAAGGGCTTTCTTCTCAGCTAATGCAATTTCCATCTCAAGCTATATTTTGCATGAAAACAATAATGTTAATAGACGTTGGAGAGAGGTGATTAGATAAGATAGGGTACATCTCAAGGTTATCGAAAATATGCCCTTAGATAGAGGAGCATGATTGTTGAGCAGTTTTCCCCTTCCCTATGATAGAGAGGGGTTTCAAGCTAGTGCATCTATCGATTTCCTTACTAGCATTATTGCTTTTATGCTAGCATTATCTTATCCTTCGATTTTACTGCTATTGCTGTTTCATTTACGTTGGCTACCTATGCTCTTCTTTTTGTTCTCTTCATTATATTACATCATTGTCTTTTGCTCTTGTTAGTCTATAAAACATATTCTTGAACTGAAGGTCTATTGAAACTGTCTCTCTTCCTCAAGGGTGGTGTAAGGTCTTGACTCTTCGTACACCTCACCCTCCCAGACCTGAGACTATATGAATATGTTGTTGTTTTATGATGAATGAACTTACTTCTTAATTAGATTGATGTAATTGACAATTATCAAAATGTGCTGAGGTAAAAAAGATCAAAATCAGAAATGTAATCACTAATTGACTTCAAGTAAATGTAGGCATGATAGTATATATAGTACCTCCATGAAGCTTTCAAATTTGGAATGAAGGTCATTATATGCTTGTGTCAGGTTTCTTACTGCCAGCAGACACCTACATAATATTTGCTAATTAGTATTATTATTATTATTATGTAACACTATAGAAGGCTACGATATATCGAAATACAAGAGTCAAAAAGATAATAACAGAAATTGAAGGATAAGAAATAAGTAATTAAGGGAGAGATACTACAACTATCAGTAAAGAAGGATAGGATAAGCAAGATAACACTCTACTACTTACTAGCCTTCTACATTAATCTGTATCCTCCAAAAATTAAAGGAAAATATGTTTTCAAGTATTGTTAAATGAATAAGAAAGAACTTCTTCTTTTAATATCTTTTCCCTCATATAGACTTTGAATCATATTAGGGAAAACATAACATAGCATTTCAAAAGACGAGCTATAACAATAATAACCAACTAATGTAATAACTGAAACACAACAGAAAGAATCGTACTCGTTCTTGGACTTCTTATCAACTGCCTCAATAAGAACAGAGACTCCATTCTGAAGAATACATGCTCCAATGCTGCGCAAAAGAAGTTGAACAAATTAATCTGCATTATTATGAAGAAGAATTCTTACAGCTACTTTATGAACAACAACTCACCATGCCGAACTTGCTTTCAGCTTGAGACAATGCATTTTCAACAAATCAAAGTCCACAAATGTTGACGACTCACTAAAATTAATGAATAAAAGTAACACAAGTCAACAATCATAGTCATTTTAAAAAAATAAAAAAATAGTCAATATCAACGCAAAAAAAACAAACATACAGAGTCGTATTTAGGTTCAGTATAACAGCACGAGTGTCCTTAAAATAAATATAAACTCGATTCATGAAGAAGGCAGGAGTCTCATTTTTCTTCAACAAGTAAATGAATCGAAATTGGCTATCAACCATACCCTACAAAAAGCACCCCAAGTGAGTGAAAACGTCATATGTTGCTCATACTCTTCAAAAATGTCGATAAGTTCATGTTGGACATGCATATTATTTTTGAAGAGGCTAAGCAACATAATTTAAACGAATAGAAAATTCACGTAAATTATAGTAAGATACTAAGAAGTGCAACATCATTGGTATACCTCATCCTCAAGTGATTGAATGAGTGCACTTATACGCATTTTATTGGTTTCAAGAACCTACAAATTTAAGACAAAATATCAAATTGTAGTGTCATGCATGTTGTCAGAATTTTCATCAACGGTGTTAAAACAGAATATATGAATGGTCAAAACTGAGTTTTGCACCCCTTCCTCTTTAAAATATGAGAACTGAACATATGAAGAAGCGTTAAGGTTCAACATCTATCATCATCATATCATTTATTACTAAAAGTGGGATAAAAAAAAAACTGAAAGTTGAAATACTATTTTGTCCCTACACTAGATGAAAATATTATAAATATTTAGTTAATTACATGTTTAAATATTAGTAATAATCAATTATTACATTGAGTAAATGGAGAGTTCATGTGTTCAACGGAGGATTGTTTACTCTTTAAGATTTTAATGGAGGTTCATTTCATATATTTAATATTCTTAAAGTTGTTCTCTTTTATCTATTTTGGCCATGTGAAACCTTCAAATATTTAATTTAAAACTTTAAGATGTCTTTTGGTATTCCTCTATTTTTATCTATATAAATTCATCTTTTTTGTTACATGAAACTCACATTCAAAATTATCCTTTCATTTTATAGTTAAAGTAGTGAAGCCATTAACATCTAAAGTATGTGATACATCTATCTTAGTTTGATTACATATCACATTACGAAAATAAAATGATTTTTCTATTTGATTCATGCTTTAGTTTGACTCGATGGAGAAGACTTTTGAATTTTGATTGGATATGAGACAAGGTGTCGACAAAAACTTGGAAAATTATGTACCGATTTTGTATTTCTTTTTTTCATTTATATAATGTTATGATTAAAGTCTTAAGAAGGATGCGTATGTTATTTTTTTCTTCTATGTTTATTTTTTTATATTTACCTTAGTTTGATTATATATCACTTTACGAAAATAAAGTGATTTTTCTATTTGATTCATGCTTTAGTTTGACTCGATGGATAACACTTTTGAATTTTGATTGGATATGAGACAAGGTGTCGACAAAAACTTGGAAAATTATGTACCGATTTTGTATTTCTTTTTTCATTTATATAATGTTATGATTAAAGTGTTTAGAAGGATGTGTATGTTATTTTTTACTTCTATGTTTATTTTTTTATATATTATCTATTAGTCTTCTTTAATTTAATTTTCTATAAAAAAATTTATTATCATAACATTTATTTGAGATTGTTGCATTTTAGTACTCATTACATGCATGCTTTCATTGAATTTTAATCATCCTAACGAATTATAAAATATTGCATGAGACACACATATGTTGCACGTGTCCAGAAACTAGTTATTATAAATACACATAAAACAAAAAAAAAATCAAACATTTATAAATAGTATAATTTGACATCATAAAAAGTTTTCCGAAATACAAAATTACCATAAAAGGCTTCAATGAAATGTCGATGTGATTGAACGTACCTCGTTCTCTAAGGACTTACATATTTGGCTAAATGCCAATTCATCCACTTTCTCAATTTCATTGTCCATAACCTGCACATAAAATATATATAAAAAAAGAGTTAAAGGTTAATTTAAGAAAAAAATTCTTTTATTTATAATTTTTTAAGGACGTGGCATAATGGAGAAAGTGAGTAAGTAATATGAAACTGAAAAAGTGTACACATATTTAGTGTAAGATCATAAAATTTAAAAAACATTTAGATTAAATCTATCATCTAGGAGACCACCAAAATTCTTAGTAATGTTAATGCTAGTATATCCCACTGTTTTAGAGAAGCAAATAGTATGGCTGACCACTTAGCTAAATTTGCTTCTACAAATGGATCTGGAACCTTCTACCTCTCCTATCAACAACTGTCTAGCGAGGTTAAAGGTTTAATTCTACTAGACAAATGGCAACTCCCATTCAACGAGGAGAAGATATGAAAAGAGTAATTTTTTTTATAAGTTAGTATGACTCTTGATTAGGATGAGAAAATCTTGTATAGGCTACTCCTTCTCATCAACTTTTTTGGTGTTACTCCATGTCCCCCTCTAACCTCTTGTAACTTTTTGTGATATATCAACATGGTAGGGGTCAAGTTTACCACACAACCAAAGGCTCACAGCCTAAGGTGATAATGGCTTATTAAAAAAAAAAATTCCTCCCTTCAGTTCCACTTATTTACTAAATTGAAATTAGATAAAAAAAAAAAATTGTAGACCACACGTTTAAGGCACTGTAACGACCTTTAGGATGAACAACACTTTACGCATAATACAAAGAGAAAGTTGTATAGAAGCCTATACATCCCCTTGGCCTTCTTCACCCTTGTGGCAGAATCAATGTTTTCACTAAGAAAGAGTCTAAAATATAAAAATTATAACACGCAAAAAATCATAGATGTTCAACATCTATGATTGGGGATAGAAAAATCACAGGTGTTCAACTTCATGTAAATATTGTAATTTATTAGGGATAGAAAATTTGATTCCAAAATACAATGCAATTGACGTACCTCATTCTCAAGATCCTTAGAGATCCTTTCTTTCGATTTCTCGAAGTCCAAAAGCTGCACACAAGACGTGAATGTGTATAACAAGAAGAACAATGGAAAATGTATCACATATTTCTAACCTTATTTCCATAATTATTTTTCCTTTTTTATCTTTACAAAAGTGAAAGAAAGTGGATCTTAGACCAATTTGAGAAGTACTTCCTCCGCTTATTTTTACTTATTCAGTATTGAATTGATATATTCCTTAAGAAGCAATGAATAGGATTACAATTTGACTATATCATTCTTTCTTTGAATATTAATACATTTAAGGTTCTAGGCACTGAAAAATGACTATAATTAATAATAAGGATAAATTAAGAATTAGGAGATAAATTATTCCTTATTTTTTAGACTAAATAACTAAAAAGAAATATTTTATTTTAATATAATGGATATATAAAAATAATGAGAAAAAGATAATCATTTCAAAAGTTTTTGCATGTCCACAACATCCTAAACAAAAGTGCACGAACTGGTTCTTCTTTAATGATAACTTTGGTGTAAATAAAATGAATATTTTTATGACTATTGCATTAATTGACCATTAATTTAAAGATTATTATTATTATTATTATTGCTATTTTTTGTTGTTATTATTATTATTATTATTATAATTATAATTATTATTATTCCCTCCGTCTCAATTTATGTGTCACTTTTTGGATTTCGTGATTCAAACAAGTCTATTTTTTACCGTAAATTTATCATACATTTTTTAAAAATATTTTAAATCATCAATTATTATGATTTTTAGTACTTGTTACATAGTTTACAAATATATAAGTTTCATTTCAAAAATAATTTGAAGATTCTATGCACAAATTTCAGTCAAACATAAACTATTTGACTCTCAAAAAATGATAAGTGTCACATAAATTGGGACAGATGGAGTACTATTATTATTGTTATCGTTATTATTATTTTGTTAATAGTAATTACTTTGCTTTTTAGGAACCAGTTCATTATAATTATATTGACCAAATTTGAGATAGGATTAAACACAAATAATAAGTAGTAACTACTCTACTTAATGAGTATTTATATTAAATTAAATAAATATAAGAAATTTCTCAAAATACAAAATTACATACCGCATACTCATAAGATTGACATATTTGGCTAAATGCCAATTGATCAACTTCTTCAAATTCATGGTCCATACTCTGCACATAAAACGTGATGTATAAAAAAATTCCCCTCAGCCTTTTTCGTTTCTATGGCGAAAATTGAATTTTCACTAAAAAAAAATTAAAAATAAAAAAATAAATACACGAAGAATCATAGGAATTCAACGTCTATTATATATATTAAAAAATAATTTTAATCATGTAATTGACATACCTCCATCTCTAGAAACTCAGAGGTTTCTTTGAATTTCCTGTCCCAAATCTGCACATAAAACGTAAAGGTGTATTGTAAGAAGAATCATATGGTGGAAAGTTATAAAAACTTCAGACTATAATTTTAACTTTATGAGTCGAAAATTTGAGAAAATGAGTTCTTAATATGTATATATATATATATATATATATATATACTAAATTCATTTTTAAATATATAAAACGTTTGAACCAAAAATTATTACCTCATTTTCAATGTAACCATGAAAATTCTGATTAGAGGGCTCATTATCCATTTTTGAGAAGTAAAAACTCAAAAAATTTAAGGGTAATCGAAGTTGAATAATAATGTTATGTGCTATTTTTTTTTCACCAACATCAACATTTATAATTGTCCAAATACATGTTGACACGCAGATTTTATGATTATTTTGGACTATAGTAAAAAATTCAAACAAAAAACTTATTTTCAAAATCATAACACTTTTTATCTTTTGTGTTTTCATTTTCTGTTTTTGTTTTCTTTTCAATTTTTTGGCTCTATACAATAAGTTACCAATGGAATGTTTAATACAAAAAATTTGAATAATTATATAGATATTTAATAAAAGATCATAATTTTTTGAAATTTTATATTTAGTCAAACTAAGATATTTAAAATTAAAAATGGTGTAAGTATGTATTTATTTGCCTTCGAATAATACAAAATTGAGTAATAAACTCTCTTCTTTGGAATTTTTTTAAAAAAGTTTATTTTCCTTTTATTTCTCTCTAACATGCTCCCATATTAACGACTAAAAATTTTCTTGTCAAGCAAAATTATTTTTATAAAGACGTTTCTTAGTAATAGAATCTCGATGTCATGCGTGGTAGCAATAGCAAATCAAATACGATGAGTAGTGGGATCTTGAGCTAAGCCTTAAAAATTGTAATGCCATATGTAATACTTTTCAAATCCTCCTAGTTGTCATCCTACTGCAATGATTTTTGCTAAGGAAAATGCCATGTTGTGGAAATTCAATTATTTTATCGAATGTGTTCTCTGTAACGGCCCACCTCACTAGTGAAATTCTCTGATTTGGGTCTAGGCCCCACAACTTTAAAACGAGCCATTAGTTGGTAAGGTCTACTTACTTATAAACCCAAGATCTCTCATGTGACTCAACATCCTCGCTAAGGTTTGCTCCACCGCATGGGATTTGTCTAAACTTAGCAATGAGGTTTGCCCCGTCTTACTGGGATTTACTTAAACTCAGTTGAACTCTGGTTCCACGTCGACAAGGCTAACACATGAGTACTCTGATACCATTTGTTTGCCCCGTCTTACTAGAATTTGCCTAAACTCGGTTGAAATTTACCCCATACCGACAAGGCTGACACATGAGTGGCTCTGATATCATTTGTAACGTTCCAATCCGTTAATAATAGTGTCCGCTTTGGGCCTAAGCCCGCACGGCTTTAAAACACTTCACTAATTGGTAAGGTCTGCTTACTTATATACCCAATAGCTCTCCTATATTTTTACCAATGTGAAACTTCTAATCTTAAGCGGGAGCATCACATCAGCATAATTATTATCCTTTTTATGATTTAATTTCTCTCAACCTTGTTTCCATAATTATTTTTCCTTTTTCTTTGGGGGCTTTACAAGTCAAAGAAAGTGTAACACCATAGAAAAATTTGAGCCAACACTCGAACTATACTTCGTTAAGAGTAAGATTGTATCGAGGAATTTAAATTTTCTTAAGTGTTAGGGGCGTTAGATGTATCACCTTGAGTTCCAAAAAGAACTAAAGAGAATTCCTTCAAGTCATTCCTAAGTTCTTTTAAGTTTTGGGTCAAATTCAAACGACCATAACTTTCAGTACATGATACTCATAAGATATCAAATGAAAGATCTTTGAGTCCTCTTTCCAATGCCGCCAAGTTTGCTAATTTTCAAGATTGTATGAGAGAGATATGCCCTTTTGAAGTCAGGTTGTCCATTTAAAGAAAGCTACCTGAAAATATGAGGGGTATTTTAGTCTTTTCCTTACCCCCACTTATTCTAAACGCGAATTTCACCCAATTAAGGTTCTAAGTTGATTAGAATCAGTTTCATTCATCCCCAAAAGCGTTTAGGGTTTAGAGAGAATATTCAAAAGGAGAAAAAGTTCAAAGTTTCAAGCGTTCGTTCAAGAAATTCAAGATTTCGTCAAGAACCTAGTTCTTTGAGGTATGTAAGGCTATCATAGTGTTGGACTAGTTTGTCCTTACGCCCTACATCTACTTTCGGATTAGTAAAAAAGTAATCTAGGATTCTTTTCCTAGATTTGAGTATTCTTGAGATAAGTTAATTTTGAGTTCTTGAGTTCATGTTTCTTTTTAAAAATTATTCCTAATTATTGGGTTTCTATATTTTTATTGAGATTCTTGAATTTATTTGTTCATGTCTAAAATTCAGCATGAACTCTATTTTGAGTTATAAATCTTGAGAAGTTTTTCAAAGCCAACAGTTGAGTTTTAAACTGAGTTTTGAGGAAGTAAGTATAAGAATGAGAAGAGTCGTATACATGAGTTCCATATTGTTATTTAGACCCTTGAGTCGAGTCGTTCATGCCCATGAATTTCGCATGAACTCCATCAGTTGAGTATCTTTGAGAGGAGTAGTATCTTCAAGTTCTAAGTCTTGAGTATTGAGTTCCTAATCATTTTGGGATTATATTCCTAATCATGGGGCTACTACATGTTACCCATGAAGGTCCTTGAGTTGAGTAGTTCATGCCCATAATTCCATATGAACCCTATGAGTCGAGCAGTCTTGAGATGAGAGGTAGCATTGAGTCCTTGAGTTGAGTAGTTTATGCCTATAATTTCGCATGAACCCTCCGAGTCGAGCATTCTTGAGATGAGTAGTATCATTGACTCATTGAGTTCTGGAGTTGTTGGGTTCCAAGTATTGAGTTCTATGCTTGATTATTGAAAACCTTGAATTGAGTCGTTCACGTCCATAATTCGGAATGAACCCTATTTTAAGAAGTCTTTTTACAAATTGTTTTAAAACTTATTTAAAAGACTTGAGCACTGAGTTGAGGAAGAGTAGAGATGAGTTCATTTTCTTTAGATGATAAATGGGAACTAAGTATTCTCAATAGTAAATGTTTTTACATTTAAGATGAGAGGAAACTGAGATTTCCAAAAGAGTTTTGAGCAGTTTGAGTGCCATCTCTTTTAAAAGAAAGATTTTTGAGTAATAATCTCAAAACACAGAAAAAGTTATGTTTTTAAATATATGAGCTAGTATATTTTAGGAGTAGTATTGAGCACCGATATGGGGGAAAGTTCATACAACTCACAGCCCCCATAAACCATGTAACCAACATGGGTAGAAAGGGTCATACTTTTTAGATAACTCCTTAATGTTTTTTAGCATAGACTAGTGGATTCACTTAGTAGTAGGTTTTATACCCCGAAAAAGTATAGGACAATTTTGGCAGCGTGGGCTAGACGTTGTATCATCACATAGCTTAAAGTGATGGTTGTCGGTTAGAAAATCTCCCACAGAGTTACTTTTGTATTTTTACATACAAATAGAGTTATTATTGTATTTTCGTGCAATTGAGTTATTATTGTATTTTTGCATACAATTGAGTTATTATTGTATTTTTGCATACAATTGAGTTATTGCCTATTGTTTTAAAAGTTTTCCAAATATTGCATCTTTTATTGTTGTTGAGTATCTTGAGTTTGAGTTGAGTATCCTGAGTCAGAATTGAGCACCTTATTGCTGAGTTGAACCCTATTTCTCAGAGTTGAGTCTCTTATTTTTGAGTTGAGCCCTATATCTTTGAGTTGAGTATCTTATTCTTGAATTGAGTTTATTTGAGTGAGTTGAGAATAGGCAAATATGTTTCCTTTTTATCAAGTTCAAGCTTATGTTTATGTTTTAGAATTTCCCTTACATGCTCGTGCATTCCATGTACTGAGTCATTTGGCCTGCATCGTTTCATGATGCAGAT
Organism: Solanum chiquidenum; assembly: GCA_029582725.1. NCBI lineage: Eukaryota > Viridiplantae > Streptophyta > Magnoliopsida > Solanales > Solanaceae > Solanum > Solanum chiquidenum. The sequence goes on along the minus strand of JAJOOS010005408.1, from coordinate 9,851 downwards.
ACAGGTATTCAGAATCATCAACATGAGTTTTGTTGAGGTCATGTGATATTTCAGTCAGCTTTGGTGAGCCTTCTTATATTCCGGAGGACATTACCTTTACCTTATAGTTAGTAGTTTTAAGATGTCGTGGGTCTTGTCCCGATATCTTTCTGATAGTAAAGGCTTCATTGATAGACAGAGTTGAAGAGTTTTTTGTATTTACTTTCTTTTGAGTATTATTCAGGCTTTCTTAAAGTTCACTATTGAAGTTCAATGAATTTAATTCAGTTTTAAGCTTATGTATGATTGAGTTAGTCTTCCGCTTGTAGTCATCCAGGATGAGGGTTCGCTTGAGGACTAACAATGGTTATCGAGTGCCGGTCACGTCTAGGGTGTAGGCTCGGGTCGTGACAGAAAGTGGACCTTAAACCAATTTGAGAAGTACTCCCTCCATCCATTTTACTTGTCTAATATTGAAATAACACATTTTTTAAAAAAGTATTAAATTTCGATGGCCTTCCCCCACAGGATTTCTAAGGCCAAGTACTCGAAGGTTCCGAAAAATGACACGGTTTAGAATGAGTATTTAAGCTATGCTTTCTTTAGCTCGTTGAAACGAATGTCATTTTAAAAATCTCATCATTATCTTTCTATATATCCATGCGCATACTACATCCTCTGAATGAACGACTATTTAAATTGTGACATCCTCTAAATGAAGACTATTTAGATTATGAATAAAAACAGCAAGTTCTAAGAGTGTAGCTTTTATAAATTAGTGGATTCTTTCAAAGGGATGGATGTATACACAAAAAGGAAAAGACCCATAAAATGACAGAGACAATTAATAGAGTTTAGGTATATTATTTAGGTATCGGAAAAGAATTAAGAGATAGAGAAAGCATTGATATGGATCAATAGATCCCTTCTCGAAACAAACGATAGGTGAAACATAAATCATGGATCAACTAAGCCATAAGAAGCAACTATATACATCAAATTCTGTCTGATGACATCTAACACTATGCATATCAAAGAAAAAGGTTCATATATTGTTTTATATATACCAATGTCATTTAACAAACATGGAGTACTAACAACATAATATTACTGCTACTCGAGTCCATTAATATGAGAGAATTATCGTTGTTGTCTGAAGGCTCTCTCCTCAGCTGCCACGATTTCCTTCTCGACCTTCATTTTGTATACAAACAATAATGTTATGTTAGTACACACGTTATGCAACTTCTACTAGCATTACACTACAACAAACGAGACATTTAGTTATTTTCCTAAATGTAGGCATGATATTAGAGTACCTTCATGAGGCTTTTCAATTTGGTATCAAGATCATGATATGCTTGATTCATATTTCTTACTGCCTCCAGACACCTACATAGGTAAGGTGAAAAGGTTTTGTCAGATAACCTAAGACAAATAACATATTCAGTATAGTCTCACGAGTAGGTTTGGAGAGAGTAGAGTATATGCATCTGATAGACTCTCGACTCAAAAAAAGTAAAACACAATATTTATAAAGAAATAACCAGTAATAATAGCAGGATAGAAAGAATCATACTCGTTCTTGGACTTATTTTCAACTGCCTCGATAAAAATAGAACATCCATTAACAAGAGTACATGCTCCAATACTGTGCAAAAGAAGTTGAACAAATCAATTTGCATTATTATGAAGAAAAATTCTTATGGCTACTTTTGGAAATAACAACTCACCATGTCGAACTTCCTTTCAGCTTGAAACAATGATTCTTTAAAAAATCAAAATTCACAATTGATGACGACTCACTAAAATTAAATAAAAGTAACACAAGTCGTCAACAAACATGGCCAAAATAAAAACGAAATTGACTCATAACAATAAGGAGAAGTCATACAGAGTTGTAGTCAGATTGTATATAACAGTGCGAGCATCATGAAAAAAATCACAAACTAGATTCCGGAAGAATGAAGGAGTTTCCTTCTTCAACAAGTAAACGTTCCGGAATTCGATACTAACCATACCCTACAAAAAGCACACCTGAGTGAAAACGTCTCTATGTTGCTTGGATTCTTCAAAAATATCGACAAATTCATGTTGGACATGCGGCATTCTTTTTAAAGAGTCCAAGCATCATAATTTAAACGAGTAGAGAATTCAGGTAAATTATAGTAAGATATTACTAAGAAATGCAACATCATTGGTATACCTCATCCTCAAGTGATTGAATGAGTGCACTTATATGAATTCTATTGGTTTTGAGAACCTATACAGAAATAATTGTAATTATATATGAACAGTATAATTTTACGCCAATAAGTATTGATGTCATTTAACGTACCTCGTTCTCTAAGGACTGACATATTTCATTAAATTCCAATTCATCCACTTTCTCAAACTCATCGTCCATAACCTGCACATAAAACGTGATGTGTATCACAAGAAGAATCATGAAATTAAAAAAAAAAAAATTAATTTTTTATCTACGGGTTAATCAAGATACTTGAGAGATTCAGTAGTATCCACCCACAGTGGATAAAAAAATTACACTGTCAGGTTATTTTTAGATATATTATCAATATTTTACATATAATTAATATTTAAATAAAAATAACTAAAAGAGTATTATAAGATAACTTGGACTCTAAATTAATTTTATGGAGTTTGTATAAGATTCTTATTTGGCTTACCAAAAACAAGAACTTCTTTTACCGTTTGTCTTCATCGTTATTATTTGTCACGCTCGTCCTCAACACCATTAAAACAAGTTGAGACAATCACTCACACATACAAAAATATATGATAACTTTTTATCATGTTTTCTTGTTATCATATATTGAGTTGGATGAAAAGTCACTACAAGAAAAGGGTGAATTACATGGGAATTTTCCTGGGTGAATTACATGGGAATTTTCCTGGGGATTAGTATGAAAATTTGTAAGAAAATAAGTTTTCTGCAGATTTTCATACTAATCCCTAGAAAAATCCTCATGTAATTTACAGTTTCCTGTAGTGAGTTATCATGTTTTTTTTTTGTGTGTAAAAGTGGTTCTCTCAAACTGTTCCAATGATGTAGAAGACGAGGGTGACAAATAATGACAATAAAGAAACAAGCTGTAAAAGAAGTTATTATCTTTCATAAACCAAGTAAGACTTCTAAACAAATTTCATATAATTAATTTAGAATTTAAATTACCTTGTAATACCTTTTTTGTTATTTTTATTTAAATATTAATAATATATAAAATACTTAATAAACATTCTTCTTTGGCTTTCTTCAAAACAAAAATTCTTTTATTTCTCCCTACCTTGTATCCATAATTATTTATTCTATCAAACTTGTTACCATAATTATTTTTCCTTTTTTGGCTTTTACAAACAAAAGTCAAAGAAAGTGGACTTCATGTCAATTTCAAAAATACTTCCTCCCTTCATTTTTTACTTATCCATTATATTGAAAATAATAGTTTTTTAGATCACACGTTTGGGCACTATCATGCATAACTACAAAGGAAAAGTTGTATAACTATACATTCCCTTGGCCCTCTTCACCCTCGTTGCAGAATCAAAAAAATTATTAAAAAAATTTAAAATATAAAAAGTATAACACACGAAAAATCAATAGCATTTAACATCTTTATAAAGTGTCGATGCAATCATGCAATTGCCATACCTCATTCTCAAGATGCTGAAAGATCCAGCTTTCTTTTGATTTTTCGACAAGCTGCACACAAAAAGTGAATGTGTATCACAAGAAAAATCATGTAAAAAGTTCTAGAAACTTCGAGCTACAATTTTGAATTTATCCAAAAAAAAATTATTTTTAATAAATTATTTATACAAATGTATATTTAAATACAAAATATAATATTTGACTCAAAACTATGATGTTCTATCGAAACAATAATCAATTATGTTGTCATTGTTGTACCTCTTCGTCAAGAAAATGTTGATTGAGTGAGTTGTTATCCATCTTTGTAGATTTGAAATTCAAAAATCACAAAAAATAATAATTAAAAGTTGAGTAGTGAATTACTATTTTTTTTCGTTCTCAATCAAACTAATACACTTAAATAGGGCTAAGTACTTATTTGCCTTCACAAAAGACAAAATTGTCTTCTTAATTTGACTTTTTTCTACTCTATAAACTTAGCTTGTTCCCATAATTATTTTCCTTTTTTATATTTCATTTCTCTCAACCTTATTTCCATAATTATTTTTCCTTTTTTGGCTTTACAAGAATCAAAGGAAGTGCACTTCAGACCAAATTGAGAAATATTTCTTTCCTTCAGTTTTACTTGTTCACTGTTGACTGATACATTTTTTATAAATAAGTAATAGAATAATAACTATGTCAATCTTTGAATATTATAAATTCAAAGTTCTAAACTTTAAGAAATAACTATAGTTAATTATATAAATAAATTAAAAAAATAAGTTTTAAATTATCTTTTAATTTTTAGATTGAACAAATAAAAAAGAAACATATAATACTTTTAGTATTGTGATCAAATAAAAATAATTATGACTATGCAATAAATTTACCATTAATTTAAGTCTAATGTTTCAATGACATGACTAATTGTATGTGTTCAACTGAATTGAAAAATAAAAGTAGTAAGATAAATTTGGAATATTAAGTGAAGTAAAAAGATAATTAATTATGTGCATGATTGACCTTGAGGAAATTTTTCACGCAATCTAGATTGATAAATTTACCTAACAATAAATTATGTTACATATAACATAAGTTGTGTTAGCTTTCTAAACAGGGTCAGTAAGTTAGCAACAAATCAAAATTAAATTTGAAAGAAAATGTTTTAATAGAAAATAATTGTGTTTTTTTATTTATTTTCAAGCGTTTAGTAAGTAAGTGAATAAATATCATCTCAATAGTAGAAAATACAATGACAGTGGGGGAGGGGAGGGGGGTGGGGTTTGCGGATGGCGCGATTAAGGGTGTTGGGTGGGAAGGACAAAGACAATAAACTTAAAAATGTCATTATGAAACTTATTTTTTATACTTTTATTACGGAAGTCATTTTATGAAACTGGATGCATTGTTGCTGATTTATTATTTCTTATTTCTTCATTATTATTTCCCTCTATCTGCGATATTCGGCATGTACTCTACTACATGTACTCTACAATGATATTAAGTATGAAATACTCCCTCCGTCCACTTTTATTTGTCATGTTGTGCTTTTCGAAAGTCAATTTGACTAATTTTCAAAGTTAAATTAGATTATATTAATTCGATATTTTAAACAAAAAAATAAGATATTCAAAAACTATATGAAAAGTACTATAAATTACAATTTTTTGCATATCAATATGATGAAAAAATACATCTTAAAATGTTAGTCAAAGTTCTTATAGTTTGACTCTAAAAATAGAAACCATGACAAACAATAGTGGACGGAGGGAGTAATATTATTTCCATTAATAGCAATATATTTTTTTCTCTTACATGTTTGATCATATATTCTTGAAAAGTCTAATATTTAATTTAATTTTTTTATTTATATATTTTAAGTATTAAATACATGTAAAAAATTTATCCATGAGTGATTGTAAGAATTAAAACCTATAACTTTCTTATTTTTATATCACAAAAAAAGGTAAAAACACAACAAATTAAGAAAGTACTTATATAACAAAATATAATAAAAATAAGAGATCAAACATGTAAAAAATATATTGATATTAATGAAAATAACATTTCATAATATATCATTGTAGAGTATATTTAATAGCTAGCATAGCAATATAAAATTATAAAATAAAATAAATAAAAGAACAAAAGCAGAACAAATAATAATATTCTCAAAAATTAATGTAGAGATGAATCTATTTATGAAGCATTAGATGCAACTTCATTTTTCAATTGTTGCAAACGATCTTTCATATTATAATCAGCAACATTTAGCCAAGCTTCAAACTGAGTTAACTCATCAATTTTGAGTTTTTCAATATCCTCCCACCAATCAATTTCTCTCTTCTCTTTGGCTTGGTCAAGTGTATATGCTTCCTTGCTTGCAACATCTTCTCTAATTTTAAACTCGGCTAGTTTATATTCGATTTCATTCACATTGTTTCGAACATTTATCGCAACAAGTTTTGTGGTGTCACTTAATTCTATATTTGGATTCAAAAAACGTTGAGCAACTACTTCAGCAGTTGGATGGAAAAATGAATAAGGCTTATTCGTTGGAGAAGAAAGAACTATTCCTAAGTCAACATTGTGTTGTTGAACGAGTTCATCAGCCAATTTGTATAAACTCAATCGACGTTTTGAAAATGAGGTGAATCTAGCAGCTTCATTTTTTATTTTTTCCATAGGAATTTTTTTACGTCCGGCAGTTTTCTTACCCTCCATTACTAAAATAAAATAAGCTTTATTGATGAACTAATTAGTTTCAAGAAATAGTACTTATAAAAGATGGATTACCCTGATATTTATACACATAAATTCTTCCCCAATGGAAATAAATTAAATTTCTTACCATATTACATATGGAAAGTAGCATGAATAAAAATATACCTATAAAAATAAATTTATCAAATACTTAAAAATGATATGCACTCATTAAAATTAGTGAAATTGTGTAATTCTTCCCCAATGGAAATAAATTAAATTTCTTACCATATTACATATAGAAAGTAGCATGAATAAAAATATAACTATAAAAATAAATTTATCAAATACTTAAAAATGATATGCACTCATTAAAATTAGTGAAATTTGAAATTAAGAGTTAAAAGGGGAAATATTTTAATATACTTACTTAATTATCAAATATTAATATAATTTGAAGAAAAAAAATTCTTACCTTATTATATATAGATGGAAAGTAGCATGAATAAAAATATAACTAAAAAGATAAATTTATCAAATACTTAAAAATAATATGCACTCAAATTAGTGAAATTTAAAATTTCGAGTTAAAAAGGAAAATATTTTAATACACTTACTTAATTTTACCATATTTTAATTATCAAATATAAATATGATTTGAAGAATCATTAATTAGTTGCATACCAAAAAAATCAAATTATTTAGGAGAAATAAGACACAAATACCCTCCCAAACTATATTCAAAATTTCAGCAACATATCTAAACTTAAGTAGGATCCTATTACCTCCTACTGTGCAATATTGCAAGAATCAACTCACCTTTTTCGTACTATAACTATCCTCATATTGTATCATCTAAACTACCATATCAAACTTAGAACAAATAGTTACATGTTATTGTACATAAACTTAACATGATAGTATAAAAATGACTATAGTCGATACTCAAAATTAATAATAATCTACATAATCATCATCATCATAAGATGAGACAAAGTCTCTAGTACTATTGAAATTTGATGGAATATGAGGTGGGGTTGTACATCTCAATAGTGCCCAATTCACACCATCAAAGAAAGGATGTTGTTTTATTGTTGTGGCCCCCATCATGGACCCCATTCTCATGGTGGGGTCCTTGACCAAAAGTTGAGTGATCAAGTCCTTAGCCATGTTTGGGACTAATGGCTCTTTAGGGAACTCAAAGGCTCGAGCCACAATGTTCGATAGGGTGAACTCATTATCAAGTCCTCTAAAAGGCGTCACACCATAAAGCAACTCGTACATGAAAATCCCTAGCGTCCACCAATCCACAGCATTACCATGTCCTTCCCCCGACACGATCTCCGGGGCCAAGTACTCGTGGGTCCCGACAAATGACATCGACCGAGCCTCAATCGGCTCAGCTATCAACCTCAAGGGTCTCTCAGCACTAGTTCCTCCTCTTCCTCTTCTTCTTCCTCTTCTCATGTGCTTAGAGTACCAACATGAGATGTACTGTGGCACAATACAATTAGGCAAGATGCACGATGACGATGAATTATACGGAGGCGAATTATGATCATTTGAATTATTATGATCTATGTAATTTGGACTAGTACCCTCGTCATGAACAAGTTGAGGCATTACTAAATCATCACATTTTAGTGAAAGATCAAAATCAGTTAACATAATATGACCATCTGATCTTACTAACACATTTTCTGGCTTTAAATCACGATAAATTATTCCCATCATATGTAGATACTCTAAAGCAACCACAACTTCTGATGTGTAAAACCTGTTAAATCAAATAGACAAACTCACATGTTACATTAATTTAATTTTTTGGTCATGATCAAGAAGTTTCAACTAATAATTGAAAGCACATAATTAATTATTATAGTAGGACACATTAAAAATATCATGTTATAATATTAAATATATCATAGCAATGTGGACCCATTGACAAACTGTACAAATATTCACATTGATCACTACATCAATCATCAATGAGACATATAGTTAATTATAAAATATAGTTGGAATAATTAATTGTAGATGTACTATCAAATGAGTGTAGTGATGGGAATACATAGAATTCCTTCAAACCTAAATCAAAGTTCTAGGGTTCGAGCTCCAAGAACAAGTCAAACTTTCATTAAAGAGTATACAACGCATGTGTGAGACATTGACCGGCAGCTCATCCACAAGACACCCGGTCAACTCTCTTTCTTACTTTATGTTAATTGTGTGCGCATGCATGAGGTTGACAACTCGTATCAGTCGAGACAGATTCAGAATTTGATGCCCTATGAATTTAAGAATTTAGCTTTTTAGTTATTGATTTCTGAACTAATAATATGGACAACTTGATACACGATGAAATAAGAAATTCTAATTAATCAATTTTTTTAGGGGCGGTTATCGTTAATTCATCGTTGTGATATATTTTTGTTGTTTAGTTGTATAGTAAGATTTCAGATAACGGATGGTTAAACAGAAAAGACGTAATGGTAGAGGGAGAAGAGTACACTACTAACCGGACTGCGGCTTCATCGAATCTCTTTTCCGGCAGCTGTTGCCGGAGAACATGAAGATCACCACCAGGACAAAATTCAGTCAACAAAAGAGACCATTTATCAGTATCCAAAGTAGTATAAAGTGTAGGCAAAAAAGGATGATCCAACATTTCCAATATTTCCCTTTCTGTCCCTGCTCTACCTTCTTTACTCCTACTAACCAATTCCTCTTTATCCATCACTTTAGCTGCAAACAAACACCCTTTACTATTACCTTTCAACTCAACAAGATACACAGAACCAATGTCACCACTCCCAAGTTTCCTAATGAAGCAAAAATCGTCCAGACTCAAACTCGAGACTTCTGATTGCATGACGTTCCAGCATGGATCACTAGACGTTGCATGGGGCTTAGTAGAGGATGAAAATGAGGTATGAACATTGTACATGTTTGTTTCCACCTCCATGTCCACGCTAACACGAACTTCTCCTTCTCCTACCTCTAACGTGGTCGAGCTGACAGCTGCAGACGCCGAGGAGATGGTCGTGTCATCGTGGACCGGAGATGTTAACATGGTTTTTTTGAGAGAAAATGTTGGAGATTGAAGGTAAATAAGATTGATGGAAATTTTTGTTTTGGTGAGTTATAATGGAAAAAAAAATTATATTTTGTTTTGAATGGTAGTTAGAAGGATCAAAGAAGTGTAGATCTTTGGGCCGGCAAAATGGTTTGTGGGTCATATTGCCGGCGGGTTGAAATGAGTAAGGGCCCATTTATGGCCCAAGACAGAATGATATTACTACTTTATATCATTTGTCCTTTTTGTCCCTATTTTGTGCTAGTCTTTTATTTATGTTCTCGTAACAATCATTTTTTTATCGCGAGTCTTAGTTTATATTTTTGTATTATAATATCCTACTAGTTATGTTCGAATCTAAAGACTAGCTTATTTGAAGAGCAAAAATTAAAAATCAGCTCATTTAAAAAACAAAACGTGCAATTTTATGTATAATACTTT